>JBBDHI010000020.1:18718100-18729303 GCA_037177115.1 Craterocephalus stercusmuscarum
CCCCCTTTCCTGGAAAATAGGACCATTACGGTACAGGTTGCTCTTAAGGCCATATTTAAGTTTAGAAAAAAAAAAACAACAACAACAAGCTATATTATGTCAATTAAGGACATTTTGGAAGAGTCAGTCATGGAATAAAAAAACACAGAATCTAACTTACAACTTCAAACTAAAAGTCCCATAATAAATTCACCATCTCCATTCCTGTGTGTTAATGTTGACTTCACGGGTCATCCATAACACAGTGTTTGCTCCTGGCATGACATACTGCCGTGGCATGTGTTTCACACCACTGACACCAAAGGACACCTTGTGCGTGTCCCAGAGACAACACTGGCTTTGACAAAACTGCTGTATCCCTGGAAATGTGGCTCACACATTGTTCATTGTTACCTCCGCCAAGGAGGTTATGTTTTAGCTGGCATTTGTTTGTTTGTCTGTCAGTGTACAAGATAACTCAAAAAGTTGTAGACAGATTTTCATGAAACTTTCAGGTTAGCTTGGGAATGATGCAAGGAACAATCAATTAGGTTTTGGTGAAGATCCGGAAGAGAGTACAGATTGTGGATGACTTTTCGTTAACATTGCAGTCAACGGAGCTTGGCGGAGGTCTTTGCTCTCTTAAGTGCTTTTCTAGTTCTAATATATTCTCACAAAGGTGGGATCTTCATTAATTCTGTGTAGATTATGCTTTAATATTCTATCATTTTGGATATAACCGAATATGCAAAGTAATATAGATTTAATTTCATATTGATGAGGCTGAGATCCCAAAAAAGAAAATTGAAAACTTGAAACACAATACATTTAAAGAGTCTTGCAAGGTACATGACAAAAACAAAGAAAAAAAAAGGCTGTTCTGCATCTTGAAGTTGGTTGTTTTGCTGTCCCGTTCAAAGTGTGTATGTCAACGTATGCTATACTGGGGCTTACACCCTTCTGTTTTCATTAACATGACAATACAACACCAGTTTATCTAACTTTACTCATATGGAAACAAATCTGTTATACAGACCAAGTTGGCGTCTTTGTGGATGGTCTTTGATAACTGTGGAAATATTTATCTTGTGGGTGTGGGACCCTTGTAATCTCTGGCTGGGGTAATAGAAAACTCAGAGGAGAGACTGAGTACAGGAAAGGTCAGGCCTTTGTGAGAAAGGAGAGTGGCATTTCCCAGACACAGTATCAGTATAAAAAGATGAAAAAAAGAAGAAAAGCCAATTGAAGTCTTCCACCTTTTGAAATCTGTGGAGTTATCTTGAACTACAGCTGAAATTAGACTTAAGGTCACTTCTGAAAATCATTATCATATTTGTCCCTAGTTGCTTTTATGACACAGTTGCAGCCATCATATCCATAACAGCTGTTGTGTTTTCAGTAGCTTTCAAATTATGTTTTATATTGTCTTTAATTGAAAACATGCTGAGCAAATTTAGATTAAGGGATTTATTGTAAAAGTCCTTAGTAGCATAATATGTACAGCTGAATACATGAGATGCAAAAAAGAAAAAAAATCTATGCCAGTATAGATTACTGGACATTAAAAACCCTACCGTAGAGGGAGGGTGAAATCTCCTGCTATGAGTGCATGCTGTGTAAGGATTTGCTTTTCAGCTGTTACTGTGGCACTGCAGTGAGACCCTGGGGTGCATCGGTAATTATAAGCTTTTTAAAATCACTCCAACTGACAGCCCCCAGTGTGAGAAAAAAAGCACAGAAAGAAATATACTGAAGAGACACAAATACAGTCTCCACATTTTTAAAACTTTTTGAATGTTTCTTAAAACTTTTCCTGGTTGGGAGGATTTCCACTACTTGTGAAGGCTCTTTGGACTTCTGAGATCCGTTTTCAGCGACAATTCTACAGCAACACAATCGTACAGAAAGGAGTCCGGGAATGATTAGAAAAGACACCATAATCAAAACTCTTTCCTTTTGCATTTTCCTGTTCTTCAGTCTATTTTATGAGCAATCAATTATCCTGTCACTGGTCTTGAAAATCAAAGAGATACTTTATACATTTGTTTGAAAGAGAGAGAGAGCAAGAGAGAAAGGGGGGGGGGGGCAAGAAAATCTCAAGAAGCCAGTGGGAGCTGGCTGCAGATGTTTCACACCCGAGAGGGTAAACAGCATTTGTAGGGCATGAAATTGATTCAAAGCTTTTTGATGGGGAAAGAGAGGAGAGGAAAGGAAAAAACAACCATCTAGGTAAAATAGAATCAGTCAGGAGGTCACTGCAGGATAATTGAGAAGTAAATGGAAAAAATAAAGCAGATATTTCTATCTCGATTTAAACCAGAAAGGATAATCCTTTGAAGGGGAAAGGATCTAAGCTTGGTCAGAGTGGTGAAGCAAGGTGATCTCAGTGGGCATCTCACCTTTCGTTCTCAAGCCCTCAGGCAAGCTGTGTGACTTACATATTGTCCCATCTTTTTCTATAAAGCCTTTAAACAGGAGGTGACACCTTAAAGTACAGTGAGCTGCCAGGCCGGAGGCTGCGTGAGAATGGGTGCTACATTCCTTTTTAATGTTTTTTATCCTGCAGGATCCTTCTAATATGACTAAACTAAAGAAGCATTTATTTTTGTGAACATGGCTTTTGTTGCTTTTATTTTCCATTACAAATACTGCCTTTAGATTAAAAATGACCATTCAGTTGAAATAGGAAAAAACTGTAATCTATTAAAAAGAAGTTTAACTAAATTTGAAAGTAAAAGATAGCTTTTTGAATACAGTTTTCTCCATGAGAGGAAGATTTCAAAAGTCTTTTCAGTAGTTTTAGCAGTAGCATTGACTCCAGAGACGTGGCGCACCTCAGGCTGCCTTATGAGCTCTCACAGGCCAGTCACCCATTTCTTTCCACAGCAGGCTATCTGTAATCCCAGATCAAAGGTGTCAAAAAAATAAAAAATCTCAGCAGATTTCCATTGGTAATAGTAAATTCAGTGATCTATTTTTTTATAATTTATTTTTCATCCCGCAGGTTGAGGTCCGGTTTATCTGCAAATTGTGGTTATTTTTACATTTTGGAGGGCAACTGCATTATTCTGGTACTTTTTTTGGTATATACAGTATGATACGTGTTTTTAAATCCAGTATGATCCAGCTGAAATGGCCATACCTGATCAGTTAGAAGTTGGAAGGAGTCCATTTCAAGCACAGGGCGAACCAAATCAGGAGAATGGAATTGGTACCAAAGATGATGAAAAGGAAAGCATCTCAGTCACCATGCTTTAGGTTTTGTATATTTTTTAGTTCAAAGTATACTTGACATACATTCCAGGAAATTAAAACAACTCTGAATCATTTCTGACAAAGCAAAGACAACAGCAGCTGAAACTACCAGTCTCTGGGCTCATGCAATTCTCTTTAGCATTGGAGGGGAATTTCTTCTGATCTTTGTCCTTCTTTGTCATACGGTTGTGTCATGCGGTCTCCTGCTGGGATGGAGAAGGTCTGCACTTCTCACATCACAGCACTGGAACATGGACAGACACTGCTGAACATGAGCTCATCTTCATCCGGGACATGGATCATTTCAAATTATGAACAGTGATGATGTCACTCAATGTAAAAGGAATATAAGTCACCTAAAGGCCTGTATTATAGAACAGATGCAGTGGCATTTTGTGTTAACTCTGGATCTTAGGTGTGACAAAGCTAGTTTACTTCCTACTGGAATGGATCAACCAAGCACCAGATGCTGGAAAGCTAACCTGCTCCAGCATAATAGATCACGACAGGTGAAAGTGGCACCTCCTGACCCATCAGATATCCAGCCATTTTCTCCTGTAGCATATTAAACTCACCAAACTGCATCAGATTACGTACATCCATGTTTATATCCCAGTTTATCCCACAAAATATGTTTTTATATGAATTAAAAACAGCAGAAAACTTAAATGCATCTCTTTTCTTTACCTGTTCATGCCAATGTAAGGATCTGCCGGGTCTGTCCCAGCAGCTAGATAAGTGAGAGGAAGAATGTAAGTTGATGTCTATAGCACCCCTTTTCATATTCTTATCATAAAAAATATAATATGAATTGGTTATTTTCTCAAACTGGTTTTCGTTCCTTTTGTGTGAAGAACATATGAGTAAACATTTTCAATGGCCAGACTTTGCACACCCCCGTGTATATTTGTATACATACAGGATGTTCAGGTTTATTTGGACCTTGGACTAATAAAAGTAGTGAAAGTGTGCTTTTCCCGCACAAGGTTGCAACATTGTTGCAATATTCAGAGGGCAAAACCTTTTGCTCTCACATTGCCGAACATATTACCCTCAGTCTTGCAGGACCAACTTTTATTTTCTCATATTCTTTGCTAGCTACAAAGTGTGTGACACAATAAATATAGCTTTTCCAGTTTGGCACCTTATCAATATGGTCACTTCTTTGCTCAAAGGTCCTTGCAACTGATTTTGGAAGAGATTGAAGCTTTTGATAATAATAGAGAGGAAGAGATTTCACAATATGAGGATAACATCTCTCAGAATCAGTCCGGAGTACATGTTTAGAGTGAGCAGCTACTTCCTACACCAACACAAACAACATGGCCGGTCCATAAGCTGCCGGCACTAGGACTAGAAAAATCCCACATTTAGCAAGAAAAATAAATATGGAGAGAAAAACTCAATGTAATTATGTGTGCATGATATAAGAAAAAATCCTGCAAGAATTAAAAGCAGGTTCTGGATCAAAAATTGCTGCACTGACCGTAGCTCCCAAAAAAAGGTTTATTTATCATCTAAAAACAGTGACGCATTCGGGCAGTGCCCTTCTGCAAACATAGAGCCACCAGGTAGATGCACCTGCCGACTTTTTTCTTCACATTATTATCATTTTTCTTAACATTATTATGAGTGCACAATACATTGTTTGTAAACTGTATAAACTAATTTGTATGTAACGTTCAATACAAGTATGTGTAGCATAGGGCTTGTTAACCACACAAATTGTGTGCGCAACTCTGGGTACTTGCAAATGTGTTTTCAAATGCACATAGAAATATATATAGAAATTACACACAAAATGTATTTACATACAGTATGCACAAGTTACAAAAATGCACAACCACAACCTCTAAACAAATTACCTTAAACCTTACAAATCGCATACTTTCATGTTCAAAAGGGCTCTGACACAGATACATCTTTTAAATACATGTGTACAAATTTCCCAGTACACACTGACAAAACTGCATTCATGCACAGTTCGATTTACAAGACGTTCTGTGACACTTAATGCTTTCGAGCCTCACAGCTTTGAGCAGAAATGGTGCATTCATGTGCTGTTGGAAAAGTGTTGTAAAGCATCTTTACTACCGGAAAGTGGTAAAGATGCTTTCTTTGACAGAGTAAATGCTTTACTTTAACAAATTTGAGTGTAGAATTGTAATGTTTGTGCATTTTTGTCTTTTGTAAATTCATTTTTGTAAATTTATTTTGTGTAAATAATTTGTAATTATTTGTGTGTGCATTCTATACCACATTTGCAAGTACCCAACGTTACACATAAATTAGTTTACACATTTTGAAAATGCAAGATATTGAATCTATTTTCTCTTCAAAGGTAATTATGCAAAAAAATTGAATCTGAAATATTTTTTGAGCCATCACATGCCATCACAACGCAACCAGAGCTAACATGGCAGCATAACAGTTTTCTGGATTGGAATAATTTCAAAAGAATGCATGTTTTTCGTGTGGGGTATGGACCAAACCCATTTGCATGCCTACTTTGGGGTTCCTGTCCTTGCTGAGTTTTCAGGTCCAAAGGGAAATCCACAGAATCTCTGTGGGATGCAGAAACTGCAGAAACAGACAGGTTGTGAGTGGGTGGAGATTGGTGGCTAAGCAGACAGCTTCATTTGGTTTTCTTGCTGGGTCCTTTCTGTGGCTCTGAGCAGATGTGCTGTGCAGGAGCTGTATTTCTTAACTCGGGAAAAGTAATGGGACTTCCTGCACAGGAAAGTCCTGAGCTTGCCAAACACACAAGCATGTACCAACAACACATGCACATTCATAGCACCAACCGCCTGCCATAGCTTGTTGTGTTGTAAATCATGGCCCTCTCCCTGGTCTATTAAGATATGGAAAGCTCCACATGGGATTTATACATTCAATCTATTTTACTAGTCTTTGGTCTCAGAGCTGCCATCAGGTTTGTTCCTTAAGTGCCTTATCAGTTAAATGCAGCTGTGATAGACCATGTGTTCAGCTGCAAATGTAAATGTGACTTCTTTATGAATATAAAATTACTGTAAGTATATTTACTGCATATATATTGTATATCTGTGCATTGGTCCATCTTTTCATATAAATACAAACTGGGTTACTTCAGTTTTACACCACCCATAGTGACATAATCTCCAAGTTTAAGCCTTCATTATCATATCAGAAGAATTACTTAAATATTTAGGACCATCCTTTGTAGGATTATAGACGCTTCATTCAACAAATGCCAAACACAAGTGTTGCCCTCCAAATCGTCAAGCATAATCTTCCATTTTATTCCCTGTTAAAGTCCAGTGTGTATATATTTATGGAATGCATTGCCCTACTCTGTTAAAAAGTGGCCATTTTCCATGGTGAATCACACTGCAGCTGCAGTAACCAAATTGATGCCATGGCTTGGGCAGAAAGCCTGCAACATGCTGCTGTGCATTACTGAAATACACAGTTAAGCTAAAAAGAAAGGGG
The DNA here is from genome assembly GCA_037177115.1 of Craterocephalus stercusmuscarum. Taxonomy (NCBI): domain Eukaryota; kingdom Metazoa; phylum Chordata; class Actinopteri; order Atheriniformes; family Atherinidae; genus Craterocephalus; species Craterocephalus stercusmuscarum. Next base: position 18,724,806 of record JBBDHI010000020.1, read on the forward strand.
CTGGGAGTGGGGGGCAAAACCAAATTTAATTGCTTGAAAGGTAGTAATTCCACTGGAAAGTGTTTTTTTTTCTCTTGTAGGTAGATATAGGAACTCACTCGATCCAATAGTGCAAGAGTTAGCTGAAATCCAACCTTATTTTAGATACATTTAAACACCCGGGCATAAATGCAATACTACATTTAACAGAGCTGACTCCACAGACTGCTGTCATGTTTTGAAATAGTAACTGAATGACTAAAGAGACAACAGTCACTGTCAATATGACTCACTAGAAAGCTGAAAAGATTAAAAAGTCCTTTGTAATTATGGGGTTGCAGTTTCTACAGGCACTACTCAATCAACTTTAAACTTAAATCTGTTTTTTTAAATTAAGGTTAAAAAAGGGGCTAATATAATCCCGAATAGAGATTCTGAGACAAATGTGTCTCATACATCATGCCACCAAGGATTGTTTCAGAAAGTCTTACAGTTGTCACTGATTCAAAAACAAAACAACCAAACAAAAAAGTCACAGCACAGCTTTTTTTTCCTTTTCTTTTCTTGACCTCTGTTGACTAGTGTGGCCACAGTAGCTTTACTGAAGCATGACATGATAGTCTTTGGGATGGCCACTCTGGCTCATACCAGCGCTTGTATTGTCCACTGCTTTTAGGACTCACTTTTTATTTTTAGCACATTTCAAAGACATCTTAAAGTAGGCATATGCCGAGGATTTTCTTCTCTCTCGCTCTCTCTCTCAGTGTAGTTGTATGTCTGCGTGTGTATGTGTGTGTGTGTGTGTGTGTGTGAGAGAGAGATGTATCATTCTAGCAAAGCCCTTGAGCCACCCCCTTATTTCCTCATATGGGCCTATTGCCAGGAAAACAAGAAATAGATGCAGTGGCTAATTCAAACACCATCATAAATGAAAATCAGATAATTTCTTTAAGTAGTCCTCAGAAATAGTTCTTTATCAAGGCCTTCCTGAAGCCTTTGTTTGTTTGGATGTTGCTGCCCTTCATATTGTTCTCTGCCAAGATGATTCCACACTGTTTCCATCATGTTGAGGTCTGGGCACTGAGGAGGATTCATCACTCCATAAGGCCTGTTTCATTTGGCCTACATCAGTTCATTCTCCCAGCTTCCATTCCTTGAAAATAACTTCTTAACTGACACTTTCCCATGAAGAATATTTCTGATGAGCAGCTGAAGGCCCAGATGTATCTACAATATGAGGTCTATGTATTTGCTGGATTTTCCCCTTATTTTAAGGATGTCAGTTTCAGATCCCGTTTGTCTAGGTTTAGAAAGGTTACTTCTATTTTTTTTTTAGTTTTCAGGATATCCTGCTTATCATTGCTGAGATATGGCTTTTTTTTAACTATATCTTTGGGAATCTTACTGTTTATGCAACAACCACCAGCACTGCTGGAAAACAAAGAGCCTAAATTTAAAACCTAAAATTGGTTACTTGATAAATCTGTTGGATGTAGACACAATTCCGGATAAACCGGTTAAAAATGAGTGAGAACGGTGCCAATATCTACAGAAAATGCTGAATGTTGCTGAAGCTAGCCTCAAAAGATTACAAGGATATTTGTGTTGTAATAATATATTTAAAAGAAGGGTGACCCAAAACTTCTTTTACAGTAGGGTACCATATGGAATTTGTACCAGTTTTTTGTGTTCTATTTTGCTTGACTGGTTTGTTTGGCATTGTTGTGTCACTGTGTGGAAACTGTTATTGTGGCCTGCCAGGGGACTGAGGATGGCACTTAGCTTTAGGCCAACTCAGCTACAATGCATTAGTCAGTAACATTTATGTTTAATATCATACATCATCTCTTATAAATAAAATCAGCACCCTCCTATATTATAAATGTTTCTTTAAAAACTCAGGTCAATAAAGAGAGCAAACAAATAAGAGAAATTCAAGTGACCTGATGAAGCGAACGATGTGTTGACCTTGAAAACCTTGACAAGAGTGATATTAAACTTTTATTCGCTGCTGTTTTGCTATTCACGGTATGCACTGCTGCTAACTGTGGAGTAAACCTGAATAGTCACATGATCAACATACTGTAACACACAGACAAGTGAAAACCCCATTCTAAGGGGAACAGGGTTGCGCGAGAGTGGATATTGTGTTAAAGACACTTATACACTTCCGAATATGTTGCTGAACCAAATCAAACTGGTTGTCTGACTGCCAAGTTGGTATCAAGGAGACATAAAGAGGATGTTTTGTGTAGAGTTATCGACCCGTTTAATAAATGCAGTATAAATAATTTGTTTTGTATTCATTAAAAGCCCTTTCAGTTGAAAGTTATAATCCAATGTCATTCTGCAGGTCTATGTTCTGCTCGTGCAAAGTACTTGGACAAATGGACATGTGACATATGAGGAAAGTAGTGAAGGCTATAAAATGGGCAGGCTTGAGACATGAAATAAATGTGAGTAAAGAGCAGCAGTATTGAGTAAAATATAGGACAGGGTGGAAGGAAATGGGACAGTGCATGAATTGCACTGGGAAATGCACTGATCTCTTGTAAACTATGGTCATATCATTTAAATGATAATTTTGTATCCACACAAAATGTCCTTTGGTGTCAGGCAAAGCTGCCAGCCGAGGGAATATTTGATGGACCTTGGACACTTGTTCCATTTTTACTTGCTGTTTGGTTAAACAAAAGCTGTTTCACTTTACTTGTAAGGACTACTTTGTCTTTATGAAGAAAAAGTTATTGTTTGACCTAAAAACATATGAAATAAAGAAAAAAAGCTTACAGTAGCATCTCACCATTTACAAGGTTACTGCCAAAGCAGCTATATGTGATGGGTAGGCAGTGACACTAGACTTAATATTTTATTTCCAGTTGGAAGTTGCAACGTGACCTCTTACAGTAACATAGCAAAACATTATGGATATTGTGGTGAGATGAGAATGAAGAGCATTTACACGTGTTGCAACACTGTTCTACCTTGCCTTTTATGTTATGGGAGACCTTGTACATACTGTATAAGAGTGACACATTGGAGTGCATTCAGATTCAAAGCTGTGGCTCCTCACAAAGCATCAACTCTTATGCAACAAGCTGGAAGTGAGAACGGGTTGGGTTGGGGGTGACAAACTATGTCTATATGACAGAGATGCGGCTTTTGGAGAAAAATACAGTAAGTAAATGTTTAAATGTCTTTTACACATTAATAACTAAATTCCATCTTGTGCCTCTGCACTAATAAAATGTCACAATCAAACAAAACTAATTTCACTAATTTAATCACTTATTCCTGATTTGCTTGTGATTATGTAGATTTATATCTGCAGTAATATCACAACTATATGTTTGTTTTGGTCATTAAAAAGTGTTTTTTATTATATACACATATACTTTAATTATAGTCAAATGTTTTAATTCACATGTGCTTCTGATCCTTAATAAAAGTGTATTTAGCACTCAAGACCATACATTTGAACCGTCTCTTTGTTTACTTGACCCAAAAAAATGTCTATATATTTTATATAGGAAAAAATTTTGATACATATCGTATATTTTAATTAAGAAAAAAAAATCGATACGTGAAAATTGGTTTATATTGCCCAGCCCTAATTTCAATATAATATTTTTTGGTCAAGCAACCAAACAGATGGTGAAATGTACAGCTGAGGGTGCTAAATGTTCTCTTTATTAAGGATCAGAAATGTCTGTGCATTAAAAAATTTGACTTAAATGAAAGTAGATGTGTATTAAAATGATAGAATATACTTTTCAATGACCATAACAAAAATACTATTGTGCAAAAAGCTAATAAATTGATTATTTTTACTCAAAACAAGATAACTCCCGATAAAGGATATTCCCTCATTCTAAATGTCTTGTGACAAAGTCTCGATAGATTTGAAAATCTGAATATTTTGCCCAGCCCGGGCCTGAACGGTTCTCTGTTTTGAAATATGAGGTGAAAAATAATCCCTGTTCGGACATGTTTTGTCCCTCAGTGCTCGGCTACATGATTTACACAAGTTCTTTACTTTGGCATTGGCATGTCGAATTTTACGGGATTCATCCGACCGTCCATCCAGAGCAGTAAACATTTATCAATCGAGGGTTTTATTCCATTTTGCTGCCTGATGGAACATGAACCTGGCATCAGATGCGGGTTCGAGGCAGTTTGTGTTTTCCTTTGATTCCTGAGATAAAGTTGCAGCAGGATCTGCAGCCCGCACCGCTCTGGTACCTCTGCTCAGACGGCGCCCGCCTGGCCTCCTGGGAGAGTGCAGAGCAAGTCGAGGGCGGCTGCCACTTCCTTTGGCTTTTATCTGATGGCTGCGTGAGAGTGAAACTAGAGTGTGTGTATGATTGGAAGAGCACTCGTGTGTATATTTGCTGGCGTAGGAGTCATTTTATAAATGTTTTGTTTCATGCCCTTTGCAGCTGTAATGGCGCGTTCAGACCAAAAGCAGCGAGAGCGTCGGGAGCATCAGGTTTACATGTTAAGTCTATGTAAACGCGCG
>JBBDHI010000020.1:19056365-19070376 GCA_037177115.1 Craterocephalus stercusmuscarum
ATTAGCAAAGTTAGCTAGCAGCTACCTCACTGGTTTACATTCACTTGAAGCCAGTTAGTTATTGTCATTTTGGTTAACATCATGCAGTAAAAAATATCGTTATTCCCAAAGCCTAGCGTCTATACTCGTTATATTATTATGCAGAATCCTTCTTACCTTCCTTTTGTTCAGCCAGGCCTGTGGCGCTTGTCTGCAGGTGCAGCGGTCCTCAGAACAGGGCAACGGCGCGAAATGTTGCAATTTTTCCCCAGGGCGGGGCAGAGATTTGGGGGATTTCCAACGGTTTTTCTCTTCTTACTTTTTTGTCGTTGTTATCTTGTAGTTTTCCATAGGGTTTGCACAATGGAATATGCATGCTTTCTTTGAGGTTTTAGCAAATCTGTTATGCTGTAGAATTGAGAATTTTTCATTTTAATTAATTTCATATTTTGATTTTTTTTTTCAAAAATTCAAGATTATTTTAGTACACTGGGAGGTGTGAGAGTAAAATTCATTGTTTTTTTTTTCAATTGAATTGAACGGGCATGAATAGCCCATCTATTGCCCACCTCTCACCCATGTGGGCTCCAACAACAAAGCCCATGTTTAATTTAGCCCATTCAATGCCCACTCATTGCCCATGTGGGTACCAACAACACAGCCCACTTAAAGCCCATGCCCAGCTGAAGCCCAGGTAGCCCAGATGAGGCCCATATGGGCCCCAACTGTATGTGTTTGCAGGGTTTGAGGAGCTTTGACCGAGCTTTTAAATGACTTTGTTTTAGGACTTTTTATTATTTTTATTTTATTTTTTTTAAGCTTTTTAATAAAGCTTTTAATGGACTTTTAATCCTGCCCTCCTGTCTCCATCTCTCCAGCAGCACCCGGTATCAATTTTAACGAACCCTTTGTACTCCGACTGTGACATAATCACTGCGAGAGCTCATAGAAAAAAGTGTTGGAAAAAAAGAGACAAAAAACAGATGGTGAGTAATAGATGATTAGCTTGCCTGTTCTGCATTGTGTTGCATCTTTATTTTCTTTTTCAATAAAGTTGTCAATGTTAAAGTTTATAATCATGAAAGGACTGAGATGAATATAACCACAAGAAAATAAAGATTCTCAGATATGCAAGTCAAGTAGTTGCATATTTTGCATAAGAAGTCAAACATTTGCTATAGTCAGATATTATTTTAGCACCATGATATATCTCCTTCTGTTCAGTTAGTGTGTTGCCATTCAGTGTAGGTTGTAAATGAGGAATTCCGTTCCTACTGTATAATTACTGTGTAAAAATTCAGTCAAAAGTTTCAAACAAGACTATTTATGCATAACGATTTGTATGGAAATGTTTAGAATGTTTGAATACTCCAGACATTTACTTTTTCCTCTTTAACACAATACAGGATATGGACAAGATAAAAACAGCATATCAGAATCATTGATACGTCTTTTTTTTCCCATCTATCCATCCATCCATTTTCTGTACCGCTTAATCAGATTCAGGGTTCCAGGTAGGCAGGAGCCTATCCTGCAATTATCAGGCGGGACAGACATCCATTCTCTCACACACACACACCCCTAGGAAGGATTTAGAGTGGCCATTTAACGTATCGTGCATGTCTTTAATACTAATTACTGTTGCATTATACAGTATTGGAAAGCTTTATTAGTTACCTTTTAAATAAGCAATGACTTGTAAGTATTGTGCATTAATGAGCATATTCAGCTTTGTTTTGAGCTTGAAGCGCAGTACCAATCACAGATGTAGGTGTGGCACCTGTTGGCACAAAATTGATAATAAGACATATAAAATGAAATTATAGAATCAATCAGCTGCCAGTGTGTCCTTGCACAAGACACTTCCCCCCTTCACTTGTATGAAGTATAAAAATGACCAAGATATATTATTTCCATCTTAAAGGATAAGTTCACTTTTTTGCAACCTGGACCTATTTTCTTGCATCAAATACGATCATTTACTCACCCAGACAGTTGTATAACTTGAACTTCTTCGGGAGATATTTAGATCCACTGGTGATCAGCGTACATACAATGTAATGGGTGTGAACGGGGCCAGCTTGTGCAACCTCTAAATATGAAAATTCCTGCCATAAAACTACTTCATCTCATCAATGTTCTGTTCTAAATTGCTGGTCTGATCCCTCTGTGAGCTTGAAGTGGTTTGGAGTTACATTTTTGTGGTGATCCATCTTTTTTTACAGCCATTACAGGCACTGTGATGCAGCCTGGAAGTGACGTCATTAAAGTCCTTACACACTCAGACCTTTTAAAATGTATATGGGTCACGTCCACTGTTTTCAGAGTGTGAAGCTAAAACTTGTGTGAATAAAAAGTGCCACTAGGATCAGTGTAGACCATGGGCAAACTCTGGCCCTAAGAGGCACAGCTTATTCTTTAATGAAAGCTACTCTAATGAGGGAGCATTCAGTGGCATCTTTGATGCCTTCAAAATCATTTGATACTGCATAATCATAGCTTAGAGGTTCTTTCAGGCCTTTTCTTAGGTTTAGTGAAGATGAGATTTTTTTCACACCACTATCACCCACTGAGTCCATTTATTGCAACTTAGGGAAATTTTCCGCCAACCCCACTACTACCAACCTAAAATGTAAATAACATCCTGTTATTGCTCTGCCCTAATGTCCCCCCTCCTAATGTTGAGGCTTTTACGGATCATTTGTGAATTTGATGTTTCCAACATATTTAAAGTGTAAATTGGAGCAGCTGTTTCAATACCCAGAGAGATGAAGAGCTCATTTTCACTGGTTGTGAGTGTCATCACACTATTGAGAATGAGACTTGGAAAGAATTGCACTTTTAACATCAAGTGTCTGAATGAAAGTCTATCAGTTTTTACTCCTCAATTGTGGACTGGTCCATAGTTAAACCTTCACGATGTTTGTCTTTTATTGACAATTTGACCTTTAACATTTTGAGACTCAATATCCCAGGGAAATCATATATTGGTTGATCTCTGGTTGTTTTATTCTCTAAAAATAAGGTTTTACAGTGAGTATATGCATTGAATAATGATGTAAAATGATGTTACAGCACCATTGGATTAAAGCCGGGGTGGAGGGAATGTTGACTCTTTTCTCCAGAGCTGGGAAGAGTGGGGTCTGGTATCCAAACGACTGAGAGGCCAGTGGAGGAGAAGGGATGTCGACTATAAATGTACATCCTTCCAGATGAGATGTTTACTAAGATGTGGGCTCTCATGATGCCAAAGTCCAAAGACCCATCTCTGACTCCTGGCTGAGCCACTCAGCCTGTCCACAAGACCTTTGTTGGTATCCTGAGGACAGGTAAACAATGGCTCCCAGCATACAGCAGAACCAATTTCGAAACTTGATAATAACCCAAGGATCTGACACCACATCCCGAGGTAATCCATGTGAACTAAAGACAAAGATCAAAGCAACCTCTGTCGTCATTTTGGTTGAGGGCAATACATGTGTTGGGATTTTATTTTATTGTTACAAGTTCTATAGTTCCAGGTGTTTTTTGTCCTGACTGGGACTCCACACTGCTCAAAAAAAAACATTTTAAATGAAGCTGCTAAAGCACCAAAGAAGAGGAGCTGCTTCAGTACAGGAGCCTAGATATACTTGCACAAAATGGGTGCAGCTAATTGAGAAATGTTTTCAGCAATAGTGACATTTAAAGGTGAAAGAGAATCAAAATCATAGTTTTCATTTTTTTGATGATGGTTCACAGTCTCCTTGCTGTTGAGAAGTGCCAGGCAGTGTCATCGTCTCTGTATCCGGTATTTCCCCTTTTTTGAATTGCCGCCAGAAAATAGGTCAATGCGTGTTTGACTGTAAAGTGACGTTACATTGCAAAATGTACGAACGAAATGTGTTCGCACTGTTCACACCTCTTCTCTGCTACCACTTGAAGGCGGACAAAATGGCGAATCCCCGTCGTGCTTTCCCTGGCTGCGCCAGCGGTGTGCAAACGTCTTCTGCTTCCTCCTTCGATTCTGGCACAAACATATAAGGCAGGATAGCCGAATTCACCATGGCTAATGATATTAGCAGTGAAGGCAATGGCAGCCAGCCAATCACCGAGTGTAGTTCACAGTGATGACGGATGATGTCAATGTTTTACGTGCATTTCTTAATGAGCTTTCCAGATAAGCTCAGAAACTATGCCAAAAAGGGCAAAACAATGTGTTATTCAACAAACACACATACAGAGCACTTTGGACAGCCTTTTAAGAAGGTTCTGAACCATTACAGACCAGACCAATTTGTTTTTGGGCTACATATCACATCACAAAACAAGGATTAATACCCCATTCAACCATTCTCTATCACCTTTAAGAAAATGGCAGTGTTTTATCATTTGATTTTCATATACTGATAGAAAGGTGGTCTGTAAACCTCAATAAAAAGTGCTCATGTGTTCTAGCTTATGGTTAGAAAAGAAATGTGGGTCGCATCTTGCCAGGTCTCCCTATGTTATTAAGGGCACATTCACAAATGCGTGTTTTTAATTAGAATCCTTGTCTGTTTGCTGGGAAAGTCTGTATTGAAAAATTCTGATTCAGATTGAACAGGCAGACTTGTTCTGCCTTCAAACGCATGTCTCATTTTACTTCAAGTGGACCAAATACAGAAAGCGGATCATAAAATGAAGTGCATAATGGGTCCAGCGCATGGCTCCCTGTGTCAACCGCCAGGATGTGATGCAGCTCCATTTCATCTGAATCTTCTTCTTTGTTTAGTGTCTAAAACAAGTTATTCAAAAGGCCGGATTCATTTGAGTTATGTAGCATTGCACCCCCAACTGAACCAAGTCCTCAGTCATACCGTGTCTAGTGGACAATCCTTGTGTGAATGCACCATAAATGCACATATTACAGATTCCACGTGTTGCTACATTGCCAGTACTGTTTATTTCGAGACACACTTGCATATGAAAGGAGGGAATAGTGAAGGGTACCAATCCACAAGCTTTCATGCACCACATTGCTGTTCACATCCTGCACTATGATTAAAAATTACTTTCAATTTCTGTTCATTCACCAATGGTGGGGATTTGGACAGGCATTATGCATAATTTACCAAACGTAACAGTCATGTCTTGCAGAAAACACTTTCATATGAGTGACCCTTTAAGAGATCATTTAGACTTGGTTTCACACATACCATCATACTCTCACACAACTATACTCTTAATGGTATGTGTAAAACCAAGATTAAATTAATTCTCAAAGGGCCTCTCATATTTTCACACACACCTTCCTCTCATAATACACACTTTCATATATGAACTAAGTAATGGATGGAAGTTGGATAGGTGAACTTCTAAAAGCTGTTTAATCCGAACCACGAGCAATTCTCCAAGTTGATTTTGAAGTATGATTTTAGCCTGTGTGGATGCAAATCATTTACATATACTGTAAAATGGAAAAAATAACAACTCTGTGCACCAAATAATAGAAAATATTTCCCATGGAAATTGTTAAGTCATATAGAAAGCATGATGCACCAGAAGCACTGAGAAAGCCCAGACCTCTTTTATTTTAGTTATAAGCTCCAGTGGCAGTAGTAACCCCATCTTTCCATAGTAAAGAATCCCAAAAAATTCCTGGATCCATGCAGTGATTGGGATCATCCCCAAAATGTGTTCTTCCTTTATTCCATTTCTCAGATTTCCTGAAAATGTAATCATAAATCATCCATAACTTTAATGTTATGCTGCAAACACAGACAGACCGACGCTGCTGAATACACAACCTCCTCCTTGGCAGAGATAATAAATGCAAATTGCAGGATATTAATGAGGCACAACAAAAATATTTCTAAATCACAACTGTGAGCGAAGCAAAAGTCAGTTCAGTTTGCAGGAATGTGCCTGCCTGGTAAGAACAAACCAAATTTGTTGCATAGCATGGGGTAAACTGCAGCTATCTTTCTCTGTTTTCTATAAGCATGGAGAAATTATGAGATATTTAGGAGGAGCACAGGTCAGGGAGTCATAACTTGATCATACCCCACCGCTTCCATAAGCAACAGATGCAATCTCTGCCTGTAGCGACTGATGACACCACAATTCACATGCAAAGTCTTACCACATTAGTTTCCAGCAGTACGCATGTGCAGCCCCTCGTGTCCTAGGTGGCAAACTGAGATTGTACAGTATAAAGAGACAGTACTTTATGTTGTTAAATATTACTTCCTGATTTTTTTTATTATTGTGTAAGAAGGATAATGTTTTCATTTGCTTAATCATTTCTCTGCCCTGTCCATTTTGAAGGGTTTTGTGTGTGTTATTTTATAGCAGGAACCCTGGTTTCTGTTGGTCTTAATGAAGATTTCCCTGCCTCTTTAAATTCTCCTTCCAGGGGTTCATTCTCCCCTCTGTACCATAATTAAGTCCGTATATGAGCCGTAAAAACTGAGCTCTCCTGAAATAAACCAGGAGAATTCTTCACCATCTGCTGCTCTCGTTTCCTCTCAGCTGCTTCCAAACATCGCAGCCATCATTCTGCAGGCAAGTTCAGTGTTCCGACATCTACAGAAAAACGGCTTCACAAGTATGAAGTTATGCATATGCTGTGATTAGAACACCAAATTCACACAGTGAATCCCGTACTTTCATATATAATTGATCATTTTTATTCAGCAAGGTAGGAAATACTCAATGTAGTAATAATGCAGTAATGAATAAAAAACAAAACAATACAAGTGTCTAGTCCTTTATCTAGTCCTTTATTTGTATTAAAATCTATGGCTGGAGTTATGAGGCTTAAACAGATATGATAAAATATGGTTAAACTTTAATAATCCCCAGTTTTTAAAGAAAAAAAGATAAATGCAATCTTACAAATACGCAATGAAGTTAAATTGTCTCTCCCGCACACACTCGTTTTTTTCCTCTGTTTGAATGTCCTGTTGAAATGCGACAGAGACTGAAGGCAAGCTATAACTGAATGGGCTGTCTCCTACATAATTGGAAGCATTCACTGATTAATGACTTTATGCATGCAAGCATGGGAGGTAGCAGCTCCTGCTGGGAGGGAGGGTTCTGTTTAATCAGCTGATTTGCTTCCATTCTCATCCTTTTTGAGTACAAAGGGTGGCGGGTTTCCTAAAAGTTGCTTTGTTTAAAGTGAGGCAATCGTTTCAACGCAGTTCCCCTTCACTGAAAGAAAACACCTCCTAGTATTACATCCGACCAAAAGTCTATACGCTGTTGTATGATGGCTGTGAAAAAGCCATACAAGAAGCATTGTGACCTCTTCAGCTCCACCTTCCAACCCCAAACTGTAACAACTATTCAGTGTGAACTCACCTTTCCAATACCCGCGTTGCACCACATTTATACTGCAATATATTTTTATAAATTGTTTCATATGATGGTTCTACATCAAAGTTACCACATTCTTTTATATATCATAGTTTACATACAAAAACATAGTTTTTATCTGAAAGTCCAGTTCTCAGTTTGTTATTACTGTTTTTAATCTAATGTCCTTTCTCCTCATTGTTTGTTTTTTATACTGTAATTTCAGATTACCTCTGCACACCACTCTGTTTTTAATATTTTTATGTAAAGCACTTTGAATTGCCTTGTCCATGAAATAAAACATTCTCGCTTTTTACATAAGATTTCCTAAAATCTAAACCTACAAGGTCCCCCCAAACTAGCTGAAAAACAGCTGCCTATGTGTTGTTAAATTAAGTGATACAGGCCAACCTACTGAAGCTAATACTGAAAACAAAACAAAACAATAAGTAAAAAACTCTGTAATGCAATTTTTTCTTGTCAATTCCACCCTATGACGGCTGCAATCCAGCAGGTTTTCCATGTTTCTTCCTTCAACACACCTGCATCCAATTAAATACGTAACAGTCAATCAAATTTTGCACAATATCTCATTATTTTGGGTCAGCTGTGTTGGAGCAGGATTAATGGGGAACTTGTTGGACTGTCCAGTCGTGCTGTCATAGTGTGCCTATTGCTCCTGGTGCATCTTGTGGAAGGCCTGCTCCACCCATTTGTGATCTGCTGGAACCATGATCAGTCAGGTCATTCTGTCAAACAATAAGAAATGGACCAAAATACAGGATGGAGAGGCAGAAAGAATGCAGGAATGATGCTTTAATCCAAAAATAAACCACAGAACAGACCCACAACAAAGTGCAAATACACTGAGGGACTGCTAAGGAACAGGTGAAGTGAATAAGCAAATGAGCAAGAAACAGAAAGCTAAACAGAAAAAGCAAGGGAGGAAACCAACAAAATAAAACAGGAAACCTGAACAAGAACTCACAAATTCAACAACAAACCCTAAATCTCCGACCGCACGTGGCTCAGTCAGAGGAAGAAGGTGTTGCACATTAAGAAAAACAAAACATATGAAAAAAAAAGACATTTTTGTAAACTTCAAGAATAAAAGAACAGAAGCTATTCAGCCTTGTGGCCAGAAGACCAGTGCATAGCAACCGTGAAAAAGTGGGGGGAAAAAATCAGACTTATCATAGACACATTCTGGTTTTCCCTTTTTTTCCCCTGGCGTGTGCGTTTTCATACCTTATGTCTCTTGAGATCTCCTGTCTTTCTTCTCATGTCTGCATATTTCCACCCTCCTGCCTACCTGACTGCCATGTTGCCAGTACACCTGGTATCCCTCACCTCATAAGCTTCCGTAGCACTCCAGCCCTGGCTTCTCATTCACTCACTGCCAGCTTGGTGTCAGCCGGTTTGGTAAATACACCCCTTGGCTTCTCAGAATTGTCTGTTTGGATCTTTTTGTTTCCTCTGAACAGGTGGATTTATTTCAGCTTTATTGTGTTGCAGAAACAACACACTTCAGGCGTCTTCAGTGTTTGTCTTTAGTCTACTAGCCTGTCATGTCATTACCCTCCACTCTACCTCTCCTTACCCAGTCACTTGTCACTTTCAAGCCTCCATCTCCACCACTTCAACCTCCTTTCCTGATGTATTCTATTAAAACCATTGACCGTCTTATTTCAAGTTCGTTTTTGTTAACACCTTGATTGTTCTAAAAAAAAGAAAAAGAAGAATAAAAATGACTTAAAATTTAATTGTGCCACATACACTGCTGTCCATCTGATGTTAAACCCGGTGCACTATGTGTACTTGGTACATTATTTAAAGGGGACATATGCAAAATCCACTTTTTTAAGCCCTTAAATACATGTTTTTGTGTTCTTTAAGTGTTCAGGAGTGCAGAAAAATGTAATTTCTTAACTCCTGGTGCTGTGTATATATCTTATTATTCTTTTTGGGTCATATTTTTCAGTCTGCTTAGTTTTCTCCATTCGTTTTCTTGTCTATTACATCACAGTATTTGCTGTGGGTCCGCTAAATATGGTCATGGACTTCCGGGTAACCAATTTCATGATCCGCCATTTTTTCCCTCTGAGTGATTTTGTAGTCCAGGTTTAGTCATGCTAAAGTTGCAAGCAGACAAGTCAAAATGTTCGGTTGTTGGGTATATTAACCCACACATGTCCTTACATCGCCCCCTGGCATTGGAGCCTATGCGAAATGGCTGGTTAAAATATTTTTTTCCTTAGAAATGTACCTGCATCAGTGGAGAAAAGCCTCATTGTGTGTGCATAGCACTTCGGACTAATGCTTCAGCAATCTCCGCCAGTATCAAGAGGTTTTTGCTGAAACACTTCATCTTACTGAGGGCTCGGTTCCTTCTCTCTGTGGAAACGACGAATAAGCTCAGTTTAAATGAAATCAAGCTTTATTTTGTTTTTGTTTTTTTTTTGTTTTGAAATGATGTTCTGGTGGTTGTTTTTAGCACTAGCATTGCCCTCTGTTTCTGTTAGCGTCGTGTGCTAGCTGTTAGCTGCGTCCCTGAGGATATTAGATATTCTAAAATTATTTGACTTTTTTTTTGCTGATTTTGGCGAGCGGAGCACATGATTCAACTGTATTCAGGGATGTTCTTGACGCTCGCGCTAGCTAACTCCTTAACTGTGTTGAGGTCTTGTTTACTTCATACATATATTGGTAGTGTGGAAGAAAATACGAGTGGACAAACTAGAATAAAGATCATGAGAGTGTCAGGGTGATTATTAGATGGTTATTAGATGTTGTGATATTTCCACTTTAAAGTTAAGATGAAGTTGCATGATAAACCAGGGAAGGTGCATAATTTGAATCTGTTGGTAAGTATTCAATTTGTTTAAAACCGATGAGAAATCATGGCGTTCGCCATCTACCAAATGCAACAGGAACTTCCATGGCTGAGATTCAGAATTTTTCAGGAGTGGTTTGAAATTCAGTCCATAATTGTAGGCTTGGACTGAGTGGTTGCTTTTGCTCAGAGTGATTGACTGTGTCCATAATATCACATTAAAATCATGCACTTTCAAATTATGATGCATCATGTTTTTTGCCCCTCAAGCTCAACAGAAACAGAGCACAAACTTCCCCACAGGCCAATTCACAGTTAACACCAAGAAAGCTATCTGAGCACATTAACCTACTCAACACCATCTTCAGCCTGGATTCACCACAGCACAGTGACATGCAAAGACCTATAGGATAAGCATTGTTCTGTATATTTATAAGGATATGAAACATAATGTCAAAACTAGATATTAAAAGGCTCCTTTTTATTCAGAGCATGTTGGAACAGATATGATGTGATTCTTTCAAATTAGATGAAGCTAATGGACCTCAGTTCAAACTGTTTGTATGAACCTGAGCACAATTAAGCTTAATAGCAGCTGCCGACTCATGTTTGCTTTTTTTATTTATTGCATCTAACTCGAATCCCAGCACCTCTCTACTTGATATTCTCGGGATTTTATGTCAGCCTCTAGCTACATGACTGTAAATCAAATCATAAAAAGCATTTTTTTTAACAAAAATCTCAACTTAAAAGCTAATGGCAAAATGATATAATGTCTTGCAGGCAGTTGCACACAAGATAACAGGATTAGAGAACACTGTATTATATTGCACTGCATAAACCTGCAGACATAAGGGCCGATTCAAGTCTTATTGATCTGCTGTCTGTTTGGAAAAGTCTCAGGCACATCACTGAGACATTAGCAGCACTTCAAAAACCAAGGTCGAAGGCTTTAGAATTAAACCCCAACATGTTTTGCTGTAGAGTTTGTTTTCTGAAGATGAGATTATTCAAATGCAGTTGTATGTGCGTGTGTGTGTGTCTGTCTGTGGTCTATATCAGAACCAACACAGAGCTGATTGATTCAATCAGACTCACACTCACTCCTAGCAAGAATTTAGGGACTCAAATGAATCAATCAAACCACAGCATGACTTTAGCCTCTCCCCTGAAGTTCTTGGGTCTACATTGATCAATTAAATCAGGTGCAAAACACTTACTTTTGAGCCCACCTTAATCGTCTCATTATCTCAAAAAACAAACTTTGTTATTTCAATAACAAGATCCATTATCCCATTTTTACAGGAAAGTAGTCTCCGTTATCTTAAGGTAACGATTAAAAAAGAATAACAGTTGAGCACAGTTTTCAAAATGATTTGAAAAGAAGGAGAAATAGTTTCTGTGAAAAATAAAAATGAAAAATAACAATAATCTAACAAAAAAGTTATGTAACTCTGTGTCATAGGAAACGTAGTTTTTGTTTTTACTTTTTTCATCAGGCACAAACTGCAGGGAATCGAAGGATGAAGGAATTTAGGATCAAACAAAAAATGATGAGTAGAAAATATGAAGAGCCTCAGATGAACCGATGAAAACCAGCCTGATACAAATCTGCAGCCCCCCGAACCTGAAGCTGAAACAAGGCCAGGAGAACCGGTCGTCTGAGAGTACTTCATTTGCTTTTGATGTTCTAGCTTCATACCTGACACGCGCTTGGTGTCCCTTCCCCTCTCTCTTTAATCTTCCCTCTTTTTTTAAGCTCCAGTCGTGGGTAAATTAGTAGAAATGTCATGAAACTTACCTCAAAAAGCCGTCTATCCTGAAGTCGGATCATCAGCTATTCTTTTAATCTGCTCTGTTCCGTTTTCAAGTAAGAGACTGGCCCATGAAAGGCTTCCTGCTTTTTCTTTTCCCCCAGCAGCATTTTTATTTATCCTGACCAGATATACAGCTAAGTCATTATTAACTCCATTATTACCTTAAAATCGACAGTTTTTCTGTTTGTTAGAGGCATAAATGCTGAGTTTTATAGTGATACATTTTTGGGGCTCAGTTTTATTCAGGGTTGCAAAATTCAGCTAGCCACGATTTACTTTCACGCAGCACTACTGTAAGTCTAACAAATCAAACATTTTGTATAACATACTTCCCCTCCTTTCCTGTTCTAATCTATTGGTTAACACATGACATCTTTAAAGGAGCTATACCCGATATTAAGTCAGGCTATTTTAGTTAGCGAAAGCGGCTAGTTTTTAGCTTTAGCGTTAATCTTTTTCTCTGCCAATGGGGTTAACTTTCGGAACTTCCAGATTCTGATCAGCCAGTAAGAGCGTTTCCCTATGAGTCTGGAAGTTCCAAAAGTTAACCCCGTTGGCCAAGAAAGAGTGTCACACCAAAGCTAAAAACTAGCCGCTTTTGCTAACTAAAACAGCCTGACTTAATATCGGGTATAGCTCCTTTAATTTCGGACACAGAGATTATAGTCCACTTCCAGCATTTGGTTCACATTAAACTGTAAGATGTTGCTCTGCTCTGTGTTTCTTTCGGCCCAGCACATAGATTGAAGATAAGGAAAGGCAAGTTTCTTTGTATAGCACATTTCATGTACATGACAATTCAAGGTGCTTTACATAAAAGATTAGAAACATTTACAGCAGTATGCAGAAAGCATTAAGAATTCAAACCAGAATTAAAATCCCAAATAAGAAAAATAAATAAAGAAGGAACCCCTCATAGAAGAGAAGAAAACACTTATCATAAAAGGCAGCAAATAGAAAAGTTTTCAACCTGATTTAACACTGCTGACAGTTTCAGCAGACTGGCAGCTTTCTTGGAGTTTGTTCAACATGTAAGGAGCATTAAAAATGAACTGCCTCTCTGTGTTTAATTCTGACTCTGGGAACTGAAAGTAGACCTGACCCTGATGACCTGAGGGATTGGGCTGGGATAAGCAAGAACCAGACATAATTCATAGTCATCAGCTGATACATAGAGTGACCGAGATAAATGACATAAGAAAGAAATAGATGTAACTAAGAATTAATCAGTTTGTTAACGGTCAGGTCTGTTGTATTGAACAGAGCGTCCCAATCTATACCCATAAGCAAAGATGGCATGCAGTAATAACTGACCAAACTCGGTTGTTTGTCAAGCCATATGAATCACCCCCAAAGATAAATATATATATATATATATTTATATATTTTCTCATGATTTAATCTAAGTCAAATCTTTAGCAAATATCCCATAAAGCAGTGCTTCCCAAACTGGGGGTCGGGACCCCAGTGGGGGGTCACAAGATCATTTCAGGGGGTCTCCAAATAATAGTGAAAAACATTTAATCAACATCTATCAATATATGAGATTTTCTATCATGACTGTCAAAATTAAACCATTAATGTAGAAATAACTCTACATAAATCCACATTATTCCATCTTATTTATGAAGGTTTTAGAGCCTTTTAGAAGATCCAGAACAATGACCCATTTAATATACAATTAATCATTGTTGCTGTGGGACACACACACACCAATATATGTCTTGGGGTTGTGTGATGGTGTTTTCTATGTTCAATAATTTAAGATTATTACATTGTAATAGTCCTCTAATGGTCATTCCTTTTTCCAGCATCCGATTTAACATTTAATGGAGAACTTCGCTTTTTTAAAACCTGGGGTCTTTTGTCATCTTTCCTCTAATACATGGGAGTGATGAGGAAAGGAACCTTCAAGATCGCTCCAGTGTTTAGCTGGGCAGGTAGCTAGCAGCCCAGCTAATGATAAGTATAGGGCAACTGGCTCACTAAGTTTGCCCTAAAAACATGCTTTTTTCCACACTGAAGTGCTCTGATAGTCTCAACGAGTGTCCGACAACGTACT
>JBBDHI010000020.1:19076306-19086698 GCA_037177115.1 Craterocephalus stercusmuscarum
ATGAGTTTTCCACCCAAGATATAATTTTTATTCTAATGGGTATACTGCCCACCAGTCATGCATTTCTCTAAAATACAGATCTTTACTTATTCAGCATTCTGTCAGCGAGAGCTGCGTGGCAGAATTCAATTTACTGCTCTGCACAGCCTGCTGAGGGCAAAGAATGTCGCCTGCCTGTCCCTTTATAAATATGGATTTGGCCCACACTAACTGCTATCAGCGCAATTTGGGAAGCTGCAGTTTTTCCCATAAATGTAAAAATTATCATGTGAGTCTTTCTATGCAAGCTGGACATTTGTCATTGCTATTATTGGCAATTAAAAAAAAAAAGGGGGAAAAAATCTTCATAGGTTCTTCAAAAGGAGGGTGTTTTTCCCACTGCAGCGGGAAAAGGCTAGGCTAAAATTACTGACTCACAAACAGGCATGATGACCAGAACAACATTATACGATAACTTCCTCATATCTGCCACATGAGGCCCTGCCAGTTCAGCAGGCATGAGCAGATGGAACAGGAGACTCTCCTGTTGTGTTTCTTGAGAGCATCATGGATCAGACACAACAGGTAAGTGAGGCAATGCAGCTGTGTCCCTGAGCACTCTCTGAAGACCTGAGACGTGTGGAGGAGGTCAAAAGATCATGATAGATTGTGCTGAGGAACGGTCCAGGGAGTCAGGTGGAGAGTGAGGGAATGCCAGAGAAATACAGGCAGGTCATTTCCCATCCAAGCAGGGGCCCGAAGCTACAGAGTCAGCAGTGCTGGATACAAACGATAACGGCAGCTATGGATGCACCCGGCCGCCTCCTCTTCAGAGCCATTCCTTCTCATCTGCCTCTCAGAGGGAGAGTTCAGCCAAGTCAGCACAGTCCTGATAAAATGTCACCATGTGGCCTGTGCTTTATTTTGATATTTGATCTTCATCAGGTTGCAAAATACACAAATTCTGGCCCAAGGAATCATCTTCATCCTTTCCACCCTTATCTCAACTCCCTCATATAAATATACAGTATATTTTTCTAGGCACAAACTCTTTGGGAGGTATAAATATAGCCGTAGGGAGGACAGGGTTTATTTGGGGCTTTTTTGGAATGCTGGCAACAAAAAAACCCAGCAAACTTTAGTTTATGAGCCTACCGATGCAACCAAAATCTACGCCTACAGAGGATGTTTCACTGTTAGTCAAGAGCTGAATAAGTGCATTAGTGTGGTATATGTCCTGCCCTACTCCCCTCCCTCGACCCACTCTCAATAAGACAGATCTAATATCTGCAGATTAGATTATTCATTTTGTTTTTATTAGGGAGTTATGGCCTCATTTTCTGAATGGCAAAGATGATAGAGGTCTGGCATGATGAGTATTCACTTGTTTGAGCTGAAGACAAATTCTGCTGTAACATAATATTTAATGGAAGAGGAACCCAGATTCTTTGCCTTGGTTTGACATTGGATATGAAAGGAGGACCTGATTGGCTGCCTTGGTGTCTGACTAATCTGACTAATGAGGACATTTTAAGCACCGGGACGTTTAGAGACATCTCCTTTGATTTTCTGGTATTTACCAATTTTTTTTCTCCCTCTTTCCTCCACCTCCATGCTAACAAAACCAGATAAAATTCTTGTTACCCAGAAGAGTGATAAAGCGAGATACACTTACATCTGATTGCCAGATTAGTAGCACAGAAAAGGGCTTCCAGTTCCAGGTGAATTATGTCAGTTCAGTATTGACTGCACCTGTCACACACTCTAATGGTTCATGTTGGAGCTTCTTTTTTTTGACTAACAGGATCTATCAAAGATATGCCACTTTAAGTGCTTCCCCATTCCTTCAGCTCTAATGGTGAGCCTCTGTCAAGGAAAATGGTCAAATCACTGTCTTCTGAATCAGGATTTATTGGCAAGTCAACTACAAGTGTGTGAACCTGGTCTTTTTGTAGGTTAGCCAAGTGAAGGAACTGTGAAATTCCTGTTAACCTCTATTATGTGACTGAATCTTAAAGTTAGAAGGGTGTTATTTTCATTATGGGTTTGATGGTAAAGTCTCATCAGCTGGGTTGAGTTATAAGGCCATGAGATATAATCAATACAACTATCATTTTTCATGGTAATGACAGATTTTTGCACAGCAACCTATCATTATACCCTTCACTAATTGTCAGCATATTATTAGTTGCTCAGCCTGATCATGTCCAGCAATCCCAGCTTCAGTCACCTGAGGAAGAGTTGCTTCTCTGTTTACCCTCAGCCACTTGCATTACAGTCATGAAACATGCATGGCTAAGCACCGTTTCAGACTCTATAAACTATGCCTTTCCTATAGATAAATTTAGATGTCACTTTAATGGCCATTCTTATTGAAAGCTTGGTCAGTTGAGCATCTTTTATTTTCAGCACTGTCCTGCCATATGTGCCCAAACAATAAACCCTTATTTCAAAGTGACTGATCTGCTTTTTTTGCCTGCTTGATACAAAAGCACAATAGACAGGATTTGTTTGCTTGGCACTTATTATTGGGTGGTTATTGCCTAATTGTACAATGCAGTGCACTTGTGTGAGAGTTGATCAATTCAGCATTTTTCTCCAGTCATTTTATTGAAACATTTCCTTAAAGATGCATCACTTAACTTTTGCCATTTTCTCAGTGATGTTCCCCTATCGATGGCTAATTTGGCATCCATTTTACATACTACCTGTACTGTGAACTCTCTCCAGACAGTAAAAACTGTCTTATCTTGATTGTTGTCTTACCTCCTGCTTTGTCTCTCTGTTCTCTCTTTTGTTTCCTCTCTTCTTCTGATGTCTTCCAACGTTTCTTTGCTGAATCCACCACAGTGCACGTTCAAAAACAATCAGTTTGCTTACATCTGCTCGTTAGCATGTGACACGTGTGCGGAGTGAAACTCAACTGAAATGTTATGAGCGAGTCACAGATGAAAAAATTGTACAGTGTGGTTTCTCAGCCACAGGTCGTTATTGGGTAGAGTCAGCTGTCTGAATGCACCAAACAGATGTTGCTGTTTTATCAAACGAGTCTGGAACGCAGTTTAGAGGTGAAAAAGTTAAAAATGGGTATTTAATTTCTGATCTGTATATTGTTTTCCAGCTAGCATATGATTATTACTTATTTCCATTTCAGCCAGTTTCAGTTTCAATTTCAGCCATTAGGAATTTTCTTTTCAGAATTTAGCATGTTTAAGTTTTGTCATGTCTTATTTTAATTTATGCATTAATGATTCTCCCTTTTCAGCAATAATATGCTATTTCTTTATCCCTTCCACTTTTCTACTCTAATTTTGCCAGCTTTGGAAATATTTTCAATTAGTCCTTGTTGGTTCTTGCAAAGCCTTATGTTACCATTTCCATTGCTTAATGCTCTTGCTTTGGACTTTATTCTAACCCTCCAGGTTTTATTACAGCTTACATGCGCCCCTACTTCTGCCTAGCTTGTTAGTTTTGTTAGGGAATGTAAAAGTTTCATAGTTGCTTTAAGCATGACATCTCCAGAAGTACGTGCAATTTAAATCAGATAGTAATCTTGCAGATATTACCTGCTAAATAGTATTGAAGTGCTGATCATGATGTCATATTAATGTTCACAGCACGACACTGTTTTATATGTTGCATTCCACTGCTGGTTATGAGCAGACAGCAGGTTGGCCTGCTCTCAGTGCACTTAGAAAAATCACTTGAGTAGCTAATGAACCAACTCTCTCACCAACCACTGCTGAGGCACATTAAACCAGTCATAAAAACAAAACCTATTGCATTCCTGAGCTTATGGGGTTTATTGGTACATCTGTCAAAGGAACACAATAGGTTTGGATATCTATAGTTCAGCTTGACATGCCCATAGCAGCATGAAGCAAACCACAAATGGAGCCCAAGTCTGAGCAGTAGCCATAGCCACAAACACAGATTTATCCAGCACAGCTGCGCTCAAAGCCAGTGCCTCTGTGTCGTTGCTGTGTAATGTCACCCTTTGGAGTGGAATGAGCAATAAATTTGTCATGCACAGTAACACATCATGTCTTCTTTTTGTCGGCTGGTAACTGCAGAGCGCCTCCCTTAACTACCAGCGTATTAAAAATGTACTGGACCAACACACCAACTGTTCATATGGATCAAAAGATGTGCAGGAACTACTGGCTGAAAGTCACAACGATCATTGTGAAGTAATGCTAAATGAATTTATTGAACTGCTAATGCTGTTTTTTCATTGTGACAGCATTGTTCTTGCATTTACAGTAGTAACATGTAAAATCCTCTGATCTTGGCAGCTGGAAATAAAAGAGAATCACACACTGTGCGCGCCAACATTAAGTAAAACTTTCCCTGTGGACTAAAGATGTAAACTAATTGGCCACCAAGACTTCATAAACTATAAATGCATCGTTTAAGTATTTATGTATGTGTGTGTATGTGTGTTGTTGCACTTGGCTGAATATTGCTGCTATCACAAAACTATCACTTAGCTTCACAGTTTTAAAACACCTTACCAAAGATTTTTTAAGACTGAACATGATGTACTTTGAATTTAAATATGTTAACAGAGATAATAACTATGATTTGTTTTGCTCCTCTCATGTCTGGTGTGCACTTCTTTAAGTGGTAGGTAAGAGAAATTACCTCTCGTAAAATCTTAATTAAGGTAATGTGGGAATAAGCAAGAGAGTCTTTTGGATACTGATTGTGATAAACCTCCATCCCCTCTGAAGGTGAAAGTTGCCTTTGAGTTCATCTAGCCCACTGCGTCTCATTATTCCAAACACAATAGATGAAAACATTTGGCTGACGCCTCCACTCTATCACAGGCTTCAAAAACGGTTTGCTTTGCAGCCAATCTTCTTTGGAAAAACAAAGCAGTGAGAAACATTTGACGAGATTCAAAGCAACACACTCAAGCAGGTACTTTGACAATACTTTCCCTTAAAGCTAAACGTTGCACTTGCATTTATGTTGAAGAAAGACTCATTTTGATATCTGAACAGTAATTCCTTTGGAACCGCTTGTCTATTCACATCAAGGCCATGAAATAGAGCAACTTTTAAATGATGTGCTTTAATTTGACAGTCCCAAGCATGCCTCAAAAGCAGGGCAGTGCGGGTAACTGTCAGTTTTACTTCTCCACAATCTCTGGAAAAACCTGAATATGCGCTTTGTTCGTAATGCTATAGGTAGGCATTAAATGGCACTAAGTCATCCTGAACTTTCATCTTTCTGATAAATTGCTGAAGTTTTACATTTAGTTTTCAGATTCATTTGTAAGTGTTCAGACAGCTGTGCCCTTTTCTTGATATTTGCTTGTGTGTATGCCACCAATTTTGATTTAAACTGAAGTGATCAAGGTGTGAGTGTTTAGACTCTTATGCCTCATTTCCACTGAGGGGTACGGCATGGGTCGCTACGGTTTGGTACGGTCCTGAATGGTCCATTCCATTCAGAAAAGCGTTTCCACTGATAGTTGGGCCGCCACCGGCATGCTGAGTTTCTAGCGTGACGTCATACTCGCATGACACCAACAAACCTGAAGCCAAAACAACAGGAGCTATGTCTCTGTATACGTTTTAATTCCTTACCGCTCCATCTAACTCATTTTACATGACTACATCACCAACTGTGGGAGGAAAATTTGAAGCTCCAGAGCCAACCAGACCCTGCTGATGTCTGGATTAAATTTTTACTATTTACTTCCCAAACTAGACTGACCTGTGTTTGTGTCACACTGCTTTGGGAGTTATTTTGTTTATGTTTCTCTTCGCCAGTCAATGCATTGTATTGGTGATGCCAGTAGCTCCGTCCAAATCGTACCATACAATTTTCGATGGACCCACAACTGAAGGGGGCCCAAAAATGGTACGGCACAGGTTGGTTTTATGGGACGGTTCCACAATGGAAACTCTCAAAATAGCACACCTGACTATAGAGAACCGTTCAGTGGAAACAGGACTTTAGAAATAATTTTTGATATTTTTGCAACTTTTCCAATTTGTTCTTCTTGGTTCTATAGTTATGGACAGTACAATAATGATGCAATAAATAAGATATTAAACATATATTACAAATAGCTTCCCTGCAGTTATGGTTTAAAGCACACATAACAAGTCCACCTCCTTCCTTGTAGGATCACTATATTTTCGCAGTCATGATGCCACAGGGCTCAGACATGGGCCGATCTTACCCAACCAAAAATGGCTGCCCTGAAGGCAGAAAAATAACAAGATACCTGAGAAATAGTGAAAGGAATGTGTCTCTGTAAAGAAATACAACACCAAAACCAACTGTTAAAAATCATTGGGCAGTCAGTTACATGACTTCATGTCCATTTTCCATGACAGGTAGGTACATGATTGTTTCCAGTGCTGAATTTCCATTTGGTACCTCTTTGGTATCTCTTTCCGTGGAAACTGTCATGAGTCCCTTCAGACCGCCCACCCATGTACCATGTGTGGGTATGGCTGGATAGGGAGGGCCTGATCTGTCAAGGGTTTGCAGTCATAAAACTTGTGCAAACTTAACAGTTCACTCAAAATCATGATGCAGCTGATTTACCAAAGTGGTGCGCTGAGGATTGTGCATGTTAAATATACAAAATAACAACTACACTCCATTTACAACATTTGCCTTGAATGATCAATAACAGTCAACACAATAAACACCACGATTAACCCTGAGTTTATATAAGCAAAGCAGAAGATTCACTGCTTTGCTCAATGGTTATTACAACATGTCTTTCTATTTACTATTTTTTAACTTGGATCCACATAGTGCACCCCTCTCCTCCAGGCTGAAGGAACTCTCTCCCTCCTGTGTTTGCTCTTCTCCTCTCCTAGTCACTGGAGACCCGTTGGTTGCACCCCAAAACATGGGAAAGCCTAATTTAAATTTAAATTTATTCTCCACTTATAGTGAAGAGTAGGCTGAGAATGCGCAGAATGCACTAACCCCAGTCTGCCGCTGCTTCTGTAGCACCATGAACGCAAATCCAGGAAATACAATATACTAATTTTTAGGCTCTAAAAATATACTAAATGATATGTTTTCCTGTAAATTATGGACATTACCCAATCAGAACACTTGGACTACATTAGATGAGCAGTATGGAGGAATATTGCCAAGCTTTTGTGGACTTTTATGGACCTTTTTTGACACCGTTCAACATCACTGTAATGGAATTGATGGAGAACAAAAAGCTCCCCACATCTCCGGATGCATGATAAATATAAAAAAAGTGTCCTAGAGTGTTAATCAGCATGAGGGTGAGTAGAAAATGAAGGCACATCATTTTGAGGGTGAAGTATTCCTTTAAAATAAAAGGATTGGGATCAACAGAACAGATGGACGATGACTCAAACCATGCCATTAATGAACTATGTACATTCTCTTACTTGTCAGGCTGTAAAAAAAAAGTTAAAAAAATACATTGCAATTGTATAAAAAAGGCCAAATTCCGTCATTCTCACTCTCTAGTTATATGAGGAGATATCAACTTTGGCATTCCCACCACGATGACTGAGGCATGGACTTACTCATATATGCCATCCACACAAGTAATATTAAAGATTTCATTCCTTTCCAGGATCAAGATTTAGCTCTTGCCAAAAAATTCCTCAGTGAACAACTAGATGAGCCAACATTTCATTCAAAATGCTATCAGAGCCCTCATTAATTATTTCTATGGCAGCCTCCATCATTCTGAACCAAGAGGAAGGTGGAAAAAGGACATAAATCTATGACATCCTGAAAGAAAAATGGAAAACAAACCCAGATCCTATGTAATTGGATAACTTGCATGTTTAAGGAAATACAGCAGGTTTCTTTTCTGACTGTACTGTTATTATTTTAAGAGCAGAGGATGAGGATCATCAAGTATGTATTTACTGTAGATAACAATGGCCATTTTTGAAATCCAGTGATAAGTAATATCCTTCAACTAAATGAAAATGAGGAATCCATTGATAAATGTGGTCCTCTTTCAAGTACGGATGATGCAGTTTTTTTTCCTGGAAATTTCTTCAAATTTTAATGAACAAGTCAACAGTGTTGAGAAGGGCAGTTTTTATCGGCTTAGAAATACAGCCATATTATAACCAGCTTTATCTCATGAGGACTTGGGGACAATCCAAGCTTTTATCTCCTTGTAGGGTTATTACTGTATATGGGGCTAACTAAGTCCAAGCTTTCATCACTACATTCAGTTCAGAGGGCAGCTGTCAGGCACAACAATTGATATTTTCAGTGGAAAACAGCTACACGACCAAGTAAGATAAAGTATTAATCTTCGATTCTTTTTATAAGTATTTTCTAAAGCCCACATGGTTTAGCTCCACAGCACATTAACATGTTTACCCCTCTTTTCAGCACTGACCAGGTTTTTAAGGTTTTTATCTCACTTACTTCCTAGCCCTCTTGAATGCCTTGAAAACCAAAGGCGATCTTTTTTTAGTTGCTGTCCCCGTCACATATTAAATCTTGCTCCGCCACAAGCAATTACACAGCAGATTTTAAAGACTCTTTCTTCCCCCCTTGCCGGGAATTCTGTCTGATGCTGCACTTTTGTCAAGTTCTCTCTCATTTATTTTAGCACAGTTAATGTATTTTGATTGATTAGTGGCTTCTTCTATTTTTCAGACAGCTAGTCATACCATGTACTACTATATGGTTTTTATAATTTCATAGTAATTTCATTTCACATTATGGACTGCAAGTGGAAAAAAAACTCTGTCCTCCTCCTGCCTGTATTTAAATGGAAAATTTTAAAAAACTATAAACTCAAAATAAATGCAACAATAGCTTCACAATACGGACGTTTTATACATGTTCTTGGTGTTCATTGGGAGAAAGTATTCCCAATGGCAAAAAATGTGTTATCCCTGTGCATAAAACAGGAATTGGGAAATTTTTATCTTCTTGCTGACACTGATTCTATGCATACAGGTCGCATCGATCACTAACACCTTTCTAATCATCAAAATTAACACAAAATATTAAAATCATCACTAAAGGGCATCTGCGTTGTTCTGTTAACATTTGGGTCTAAATTTTCAGCACCAGTTGAAAATAAACACCATCATCCTGTTATATGTGTTATTCATTCAGCCTTTGGGCTAATCGGATCTAAAATGTTAAGCACTTGGTGTTATGTTTTGTTTTTTTTTTCAAAAGCTTCAAATGCATATAAATAACATGGTAAAAGTGCCAGCAAAAGCATAATGTACGAAAAGCCACAAGATCATGTAGAAATATTTTCTCATTGTAGTGCCAAAAAATCAAGCATGAATTCTATTAGTTAAAAAGTATTTATTTGTGAGGCTGTAGCCGAGCTTTATTGATTGCACTGACTTTGGCTACTGACGAGTAATCATAGTACTGGATATTCCTCACCTTTCTACTGCTCTGTGTCATCACTATTTTTTTTGTGATTTGAGTACGAAAGCACTGCCACCCACAACAGCTCAGTGTTTCTTTCTTCCAGGGCAAAGAAACCGGCTGTCTGCCTCAGTGTTCTTCCTTCACTCCCTCTTCTTTGTTCACTCCTAATTAACTGAGATTTTGCTTGGCTGAATTTCAAAAGGCCATTGGAGAAAACAGCTCTGCTTGGCTGTGAGTCTCAATCTTTTATCAAAATTATGGGTTTTTAAAAGTCAGTGCATTATGAGATTGCCAAATGGTGAGGATAAAATACAACAATGTGCAAATTATGTGTAAAGGTGAAAGTTAGATAAAAGCATGTTCAGAGCCACATTTATAACCTATATACCTACTTTTGAGGAGAATATCTACAAAGTACCCATGTAATCATTATATATTTTTAGTTTCTCAGTCCTCTAGGTTATGTTTTTGATTATAACTTCATAAAAAATTGGACTCGAATATATTTAACTTCGTTGCAAGATTCCTTCTACAACAAATAATTAAGTGGTAAATTACAAGACTAAGCCAGTCTGAAGAAGGGTTCAGAAAAAAATGTAACTTTAAAAAAAAACTTGCACTATAAATAAGGATGACATGGTAATTAAACCTGTAGTGTTGTTTGATGTTGTGTGGAGAAGCATCCAAAACTATAAAATGAAAATTAACTTGAGTGTTGTGCAGAAAGTTAAAGTCTGATGAGCCAAAAAGAAAATTAAATGGGTTATTTAATGTGGAAAGAAAAAGCAAAAGTCCCCTGTTTACTGATGGGAGGGTGTGTGAAATTATTCTGTTGCAGGGAGCAATAGCTAGCTAGTTTTGCTAGCAGAAGCTTTGTAGCATTCAAAGTGGAGCTTACAGGTTGGTAAGCAGATAAATCTAAGCACTGTGAAATGTATTAAGCTATGTAATAAGGTGAAAAAATATCCATATTTACTAATAAAATCTGATTTGTTTTTGTGACAGGGATTAAAATGTAGTCACATA
>JBBDHI010000020.1:19187750-19198931 GCA_037177115.1 Craterocephalus stercusmuscarum
ATGTTTTTCTAAACAATGATATCTCTGATCTTTTGTTATCTTCTAGAATCTTTACCTAGACTCTTGGTCTTTGTCTTGGTCTATCAAAAAAAATTACATTTTATTTATGATATTTTTTTGCTTTAAACTTACCTAAAATTGGACCAGACAACTTATCTAAAGGCTTTAAAAAGTTATAGAGCACTGTAACATTAACATGCTTGGACTGAAGGCACAATAAGCCAGTGGGAATCTTGTAATAGCATTGTAATATTCTGTGCAGAAGTGTTTTGGGTTCCATCATAATTGTACCTGCTAGAGTGACTTATAAATTCCCCTGTGTGTGGTTGATAGTATTGATTGGATGTGACTGTTTGTGGTTTAAGTGTAGTTCTTGCAGGCTTAACTGTTAACCTCAAACAAAGCTCTCAGTTGTGGTTATGATGCATGTTTGCTGTTTATTTTGTTCTGCCTGACTTGGTGGACTCCTGGTTAAAGGGTGGGGGTTCACATGGGGTTAAAGGGTCAAACAAAAAAACTAATACCCAAAAAAAGCTGTAACAGTTCACCCTTTTATTCCAAGAGATTTTCATGTTGGGGGTAAGAAACTGCCTTATGGCTATTTGTAGACATTTCTATAAGTGGAATTTCTCTAATTGAGTTCAAATCTTATACTAAATAAAGAGTAATAAAGAATACAAAAAAATTGGTAACTAAAGAGTAAGGTAAATGAGGTCTGCGTCAAAGGTACAAATGCCATGGTATAACTTAATAAACCCAGAGTCTGGCCCAGGGGTCGAATAGTGCCAGAACCCTCCCTGCACAATTAACTCTTACAAAAGAAAACCAGTAAAATACAAGTGAAAATAGAAACTCCAGAATCATGTTTGCACTTAGTGTCTAATATTACCACGTCCAAAGTAAAGATAAATACTAACAAACGTGTAGAAAGTAGAATTATTAACTCTCACTATGTCTTTATATGTCTGTAAAACTTGTATCTTGTATGAACATGAACTGTTTCCGTACAGTTGAGGCCAAAAGTTTACATACACTTGTAAAGAACATTAAGTCATGGCTCTTTCGAGTTTCTGGTTATCTCTACAATTCAGATTTTTCACTGATAGAGTGACTGAAACACCTACTTCTTTGTCACAAAAACATTTATGAAGTTTGGTTCTTTTATTACTTTATTGTGGGTCAACTGGAAATGTTAGGAAATCTGCTGGGTCAAAATCAAATGCACAGATCTGAAAAAGCAACAGTTCAAACAGTTGTTTGTAAATTTAAAGTGCAAGGCCCTATTTGGTCACTGCCCTGATCAGGAAGAAAATGCAAGCTATCACCTGCTGCTGAGAGGTAATTGGTCAGGTGGGTGAAGAGTAAACTGAGAACCACCAAAAGGCAGATCTGCCTTGATTTAAAGCTGCTGGAACACAGCTGTCGGTGTCCAAATTCAAGCCTGTTCTGCATCACTATGGAGTGAGAGGCTGCTGTGCATGAAAAAAGCCCCCACTCCAAAAGTGGCGCCTTCAGGCTCGCTTGGAGTTTGCTGCTGATCACAAGGACAAAGGTAAGATCTTCTACAGGAAAGTTCTGTGGTCGGACGTAACAAAAATCCAGCTGTTTGGCCATAATGTCCAGCAATGTGTTTGGAGGAGAGAAGGTGAGGCCTGTTAACCCCAAGAACACCATGTGGGGCTGTTTTGCTGCCAATAGAACTGGTGCTTAACAGAGATTAAATGGGATAATGAAGAAGGAGGATTCCCTTTAAATTCTTCAAGATAACCTAAAATCATCAGCCTGAAGGTTGGGTCTTCGGGGGAGTTGGGTGTTTCAACAGGGCAATGATCCCAATCACACATGAAAAAAATCAGGCTAGAATTAAGGTTTTAGAATGGCCTTCCCAAAAGTCCTAATTTAAACCCCACTGAGGACATGTGGACAATGCTGAAGAAACAAGTCCAAGTCAGAAAGCCAACAAATTTAACTGAATTGCACCAATTCTGTCAAGAGGAGTGGTCAAATATTCAACCAGAAGCTTGTGGGTGGCTACCAAAAGTGCCTCATTGAAGTGAAGATGGCCAAGGGACATGTAACCAAATACTAGCATTGCTGTATGTATATTTTTGACCCATCTGATTTGGTCACATTTCCAGTTGACCCATAATAAAGTCATAAAACAACCAGACTTCATGAATGTTTTTGGTGACAAAGTAGTTTTTTCAATCACTCTATCAGAGAAAAATCTGAGTTGCAGAGATTACTGTAAACTAAAAAGAGCCATGACATTATACTACAAGTATACATAAACTTTTGACCTCGACTGTATCATTAGTGAAACTTGGGCCTGGAATCCACCACCGACTTTAACCGTCTGCCAGTATCTTTTACCCACCTGTCTCTCTGAGGATCACAAAAGAAAAACAGACCCTGTTTCTATGAGCACAGATCTTGCATTATATCATGGCAAGCCCTTTGGTAATATTTATACAATATCATCTCCTCTGTTTCAATCTGTTTCAACACAAAGTCTCTCTTTTACACAGTCCTAATTTATCCTGTTTTCCTGTGATTTTTTTAAGCACTGCAAGAACTGCTTTGCAACTATCCCAAGCTGAAAATGAGCACCACTTTGGTTACCATTACTCCCTCCTGCTTATGCTTGAAAGGACATTTGTCTCTTTAGCTAACACCTCATGTACGACTGTCAGTCAGAAAAAAAAGATGCAATACTTCTTGAAAGCAGTTGTGTGTTCTTTATTCATGTTGTGTATTCTGTTCTCTTGTGTATGTTTTGCACAGAACCCATTGTTTTGACCTTGCAGGATGAGGGAACACAGTGTATGTTGATCATCTCTGAGCTGCAAGTGTTGTCAACCTTTCACAGTTAACACCAAGGCTTATGGGGCAAAAACGTTTCCTTGAATGAACTTTTCATGCCATAACATTTTCCTGTACACAAAAGGCTTTTTCATTGTCTTTTAACTTTGATAAATAAACACTTTCCTGTCACTTACCCTCAGGAATCTCCTCAGCCTTTATTTGCATTTCAGTGAATTTTAAGCTTGAAGCGGGAGTTTGTTCTCTTTAATTTTTGATAATCATATATTTATACTCCACAAATAGAAAGGGGAAAAATAGTAAAAACAAACTCGAAGACCCCACCCCCGAGGTGAAGAATTATACAGTAAACAATAAAGATACAATTCTCGCTCATTTTCCTCCGGGGCAGCTTGCCAAGGCATCCTCGGCCTGCATCCTCCTTAGCCAGTTGAGTGGGATGACACCAACACTGATGTGATCATGCCGCATGTTTTTGAATCATGCAACAACCTCATAAATCAACCACGAGAACAGTGAACAGTGAGGATTTTTGTCCGGAAAATCCCACACAGCTCCAGTTAGTGCTCGCTGTGTGTGAGGGAAAACACACACCAGGCAACTGTGTAGGAGATTTGAATCAGTGCAACGACTGTCCTCAAGTCTGGAGGATGTTGTTGTTTTTGTACAGTAATTGGTGCTCCTCTTGGTGCTGGAGTTTAAAATTAGGCGCTGTGAATGTGTCACTACCAACGCTTGACTTTTGCCCCTAAAGTGCCCAGAGCAGCATTTGTAAACCATAGACTGTAAAATGAATGGACAAAACCTAAAACCAAGTGAACCATAGGATTCTGATGAGCTGAAGTGATGCACATTGGGCGGTTCCTTGCTTCGCCATCTTGGCACCGTCACGAGTGTCATGACTGCCGGAAAGCCCAAATATGGCAGACGAGGCGGCATGGAGAGGGGGGCTGTGAGCGTGGGGAGGGATGATTGACAACCATTAAACTCCGAGCTATGTGCTAACAAAGCTAACCTGGAGCTAACCAGCTAAAGAGGTAGGCGAATTAAAGAGGCACCTGTCAATCAAAAGGACACACCCCTAATTATGAGGAATTTTAGGATTAACAAACATTATTATTGATTTTTATTGATTAATCTTTTATTTATTTTTTACATTCAGTTAAGAGACAGTCACTAGGGATGGAAAGTCATGCTTGTTTAGATTGAGATCAGGCACAGGAGATCATACTTGTACTGTGTGTGTGTGTGTGTGTGTACAATTATGAGTGAAAGAGATTATGAGGTGTAAGTTTTAAACGTCTTGTACATCATGCAGTATGAAGGTTTTTATATTCTTATTTATATTCTTATTTCTAAATTTCTAAATATTGCTATAAATAGTTTTTACCATGTAAAGCACTTTGTGTTGCTTTTACATGAAACACGCTTTCTGAATAAAACTGAATTTGAGACACAATATAGGAAGCAAATGTTTCTGAAGCGATTTCTATAAGTCGGCTCAAAGGCGGTATTCTGTCTGCATGAAGGGAACAACAAACGAACAAAACTGAGGAAAATAAATCCGATTTTGTCTATTTCAACCAAAACTGATGGTGATGGTTGTTGACCATAAACCTTGACTTGTTGGCCATCCAGAATAAATTTTTCCTACTGTCACACTAAATACAATTTGAACTTACGGATTTTTAAAAGATTTGCAACTAATAATATTGACAATGTGTAACATGATGAAAACACAGGGGAGACGGATGTTTCTTGGTCCAAATGTAATTTATCAGCTCTCCGTATAAGCGCCTTTAAACATCCAACCTTCATCTGGCAGTTTGAAACCAGCAGAACATTGTTTTTGCCCACTTTGAATGTTAAGGTAAAACCAATAATCTGACATGAAGGAATCATGTAAAACCTACTTCCATATGTGGTTTTTCATTGATTCCCTAAATGCAATAAATCACTTGTTCTGAGTTAAATACAGATACAAATGGTAATATTTTGCAGCCTATTAACATTTGTTGCATATGTAATTATAAAACTTATCTTATCTGTCATTTAGATGCATGAATTAAATCTTAAACATCAGCAGATGCTGTTTCAGTAGTGAAGTCATAATTAACTGCTGAAACAGCAGTAACATATGTTGCAGTAACTGCACAAATAACAAAAAACTAACATTACTGACTTAATCATTTCCTATCTCAGATTCATAAAGTATGTTATGTTTCATTTACAGTAGTACCACTGCTTATGGCGGTAAAGGAGCCGCTGGATGAAAAAGTAATAACTTTCAGAGTTAGTTTGAGTTTTGCAGTTGTGAGTTCAGGAGGAGGGGAACAGTCGTGGGATCCTGGAGGTTCACGATCCCTTTCGGTGCATCTGAGCATGCACTGCTGTTGCATGTGCTCGTAACTTTTCAAGCTTTCTTTACGGTATTTTCCATGACACATAAGGAATTTGGTCCAAAGCAAATGTACATGAGCAATGACAAAAAAGTGATTAAAGAAAAACTGTTCAGTTAAGATGATTTCACTGAGGGTAATAAAAACTGGAGGAATAAGTCAAATCTTTTGACTTTTTCCCCCTTATTGTTCCAGTTTGCAGTGGTGTGGTTAGCGGCGTCGCCTCAAAGCACAAAGGTGCCAGTTTTAAACCTCGGCTGGGGCTTATCTGTGTGGAGTTTCCATGTTCCCTCCAGCGCGTATATGGGTTTTATCCAGATTCTCCATCTTCCTCCCAAAAACATGACTTTATATCAACTGGCATCACTCATTTCTCCCTAAGACTGAGAGGCTGTTACTCTCTCTGTTAGCCCTGTAATTAAGGATGGGCATCTCGATCCTTTATTATCTGCCGGTCAAAATATTGATCATTTTTAGAATATCACAATATAACAGTGTCAATACAAAACATACCACTTGTACATTTCATGCAATACAATGACATGTGAAACTCAGTGTTTTCCTTTCGTGGTATCAGATATATCAGATACCATGGTGATGCTGTGAATGTTAGTGATGATGATGTTGAACATTTTGTCGTTTTAATGCAGGTTCTTGAGCTCTATCTTTTATTATATTTATGACAACAATGTATTTAATTTGATCATGTTTAAGCCATTGTAATAA
Organism: Craterocephalus stercusmuscarum; assembly: GCA_037177115.1. Taxonomy (NCBI): domain Eukaryota; kingdom Metazoa; phylum Chordata; class Actinopteri; order Atheriniformes; family Atherinidae; genus Craterocephalus; species Craterocephalus stercusmuscarum. The sequence continues at coordinate 19,193,699 of JBBDHI010000020.1, forward strand.
CTCATAATAATGTGTAATATAAGTAATTTATTATTTGAACAAGATTACTTTAATCTTATGGTGCGTTCAGACCAAACGCTTTTTGGGCATCAAGGGCTTCAGGTTTACATGCAAAGTCAATGGCCGACACGCGTCGGGGGGGCGTCAAAAAGGCTGCGGCACTTGACGCACGTTACGCTCTGTGTGTCTTGACGCGTTTTGCGCTTCAAGCGCGGCGAGTTTTGGCCGTTTGAGTGTCGAACACCGGAGTTGGAAATGTTGAACTTTTGCAGCTTGGCGCGCTTCGTTAACCAATCAGAGTGACCCAGCTCTGACGTAGCAGCATAGACCAGGCAGAGCAAACCCGAGTCTCAAGTAATCAAATATAGAATGTCTGTTTACTGTGTGCGCCCACCCAGTTGTGGTTGGAATCCTGGAAGGTGATGCAGCACCGATGCTGGTCAGCAGGTCTCACTCTGGGCCGGGGTGAGACGGAAAGAGCGCCGGAAGGCACTCATCAGCACGCAGCTTCAGAATGCCTTTGAATTATCTGCTGAACCCAGACACGGCTCGCACATGACCGGCTCAGCTTATTGATTGATAAAGCGTGCCTCTTTCTCTCTGATTTATCAAACAAATGTATGCTTCTTTCTCTGTTGCATCCGCCACTGTGTAAACAAACCACAGGAAAAACCTGCTGACATCTCTTTACAATCTAGATTTCGACACGCGTTAAGCGTGTCTTGATGCTGGAAATCAAGCGTCTGACATTAAAGTGACAACGCGTCGGGCTTTGAGCGTTGAGCACTTCTTTGGATCCCAAAAAGCGTTTGGTCTGAACGCACCGTTTATTCTTGTTTAAATATATTCATTAATATATTTTATTACAATGTCATAACCCTTTTTTTTTCAAGTATATGTTCATATGTTTTATTCATATTTCACATTTCCCAAAATGTCAATGCGCACTATACAATTATGGACAGGAAAATGGACATGGAAAAAAATATTTGTATTGCAGACGGTATTGGTATTGATTGAAAAGTACCAGCAACACATTTTACCAAAGGAAGAATTTTGGTTTTGCTCATTCATAAGATGGACTGGCGATCAGTGTACCCTGCCTTTCTCCTAATAGTGATGACAGAAAATAGGTTAATCGCTTTAATGTGATGTCACTTTGCCATCAAACAAAAGTGAAGTTTACAGTAAAAAAAGAAAAAAAAGTGAAATAGTGGTTCTTTAAAGCAAGTTACGAAAAAGAAATGTTTACCACAGTGTTACATCATACTTTCTTTTACTTCAGTGTTTTAAAAATTTGGGAATTAAGGCTAGTTTACAAAAGTTCAGCTGCTCAAAAGTCCTCAGTTGTTGTCTAATTCTCCTCCTCGTATGATACAATTTACACACAGCATCAAAGATGACTGTGACTGATACAATCACATACGCTGGATGCTGCTTCTTATTTTTGGCTCATGAAAACGGGCACAGCCTCTCTATGTGTAGAGGACAAGCTCAAACCAGGACAACTTGGCTAAATTTTGTAGAGTTGATAGATAACTTCCTCCTTGCATCATACAGTGGTGATCTATGATGATCTCTAATAAATTCCTGCCTTAGGGCTCAAACGTTATGTACATCCAACTGTGAAGTCAGGTCAAGGCAACACTGTTTCTATGGACTCCCTGGGTCTTGTTTACACCGTTATGCATTGTAGAGATTGAAATATCACATTTGCATTGAGTTATTTTAACAAATAAGTCATTCACTAATAGACTTTTGGAAGTAATGAGCCATAAGACATCTGTATATTTACAATTAGTATACTGATCTTCACGCAAAACAATATTTCTTTGTACTAATTTGTGTTAAATAAAGGTTTAAAGAGGAAATAAATTATTGTTAATCTTAATGTGTCCCAACTATTTGGTTTATCTTCTTTTAAATATAAAGTTAAAATAAAGACCAACCATTCACTTACAATTATACAGTTTTTAGATTAGAAACAAGTACTTTTTCCACCCTGTCTTCATTATTATACAGAGCTGTACTTTTGAACTCAGTGGTAAAACAAAAACGAACTCTATACACTGACTTTACGATAAGTCACAATTACATAACCAGAGCTGGTTTGAAATCTGCTCAAATAACACTGTATATGAATGGATGTTTTCATAGCATGAGACTCATTTCTGGGAGGGGAAGTTAACTTCACATGAAGGTAATAAATGGAGTTTCCTCTCTGAAATCCAGCCTACACCAACCTGAGTTGATGACAACCGCTGATAAGGTTAAATAAATACCGTGGCATATCGACTCAAGCTGCAAACATTGGAACTCTCATAAAGAAAACACACACATATAGCATTAAGTTTTAGCAGAGCCGTCTGAAACTGTTTGTTTTACAGCTACCTCCACACTGATAATCATCAGCGTGCATAGCTGTGTTTACAAATTCTATGTGTAGAGATAGATCAAACAGGTAGGGAGCTAATACAAAAGTACCCATGTGGGATCAGCTTGTGTGTGTTTCAGATGTTAAAAATGTTTGTTTTAATAGGATTAATATTTTTTTTAATGATAATAAATTTGTCCAAATCATTTTCTGGTGAGCATACACCCAGAAGCACTGCAGTCCTTTATAAGTTTTGCTCTTTCCTTTGTTTCTTATTTAATTTAGGTCTGATCACCTGAATATTGTTGAAGCTGGTTAATCTGGAGCTCAGTAGCTACATCATCTGCAAACACATTTTGAAATCCATGTTTATGCCATTTTCCTAGATAAGAAATTCTCCATCCATCTTCTGCCACTTATCTAAGGTTTGGTCTCGAGGGCGGCAACTTAAGCCCAGCCCCCCCCCCCCCCACCCCCCCTTACTTCTTCCAGCTCATCTGGAAGCCAAAAGAACTAATCCCCCCTAGTATGTCCCGGGTCTTCGGGCCCCCTTTCCCATTAGGATGTGCCTGGAACACCTCATTAAGGAGGCGCCCAGGAGGCATTAGCCACCTCATCTAGCTCCTCTCGATGCATAAAGAGCAGTGGTGCTACTCTGAGCTCCTTCCCACATGGCTGTCCTTCTTACAGGTGAAGATTGGAATGCACACAGACTGGTAAATGAAGAGCTTTACCTTTTTTACTATAACAGACCAAAACAAAGCTCCATCACTGCAGAACCCTTGTGAACAAGATCCCGAGATACTTGAACTCCTCCACTTGTGGCAGAAACTCCATCAGTTTATCCTCATCCCAGTGCAAACTGCGGCAGTGACAATTAAAGATTCAAAGCTCGATAACTTCCTCATATGTAGAATAATTTAGTGGGTGTGGTCAAGCATCTTTGCAATCTTGGTTTAGCGTGTTTGTACGCTAGCATTTCTACAAACATGAACTGTCTTGTCATCGCGGTCGCACAAATGATAAACATGTAATGGCTGCTTCATTTCATGCCGCAAAATAATGCAGTTTCACACAAGGCTAAAAAATTGCATGATTTCCGAATTTTCTGCACTAGTTTCTCTTTGCTAGTCTCCTTGCTATGGTGGTCATGGATCAGCTTGACATAATGTAATAACTTGATAATGATTATCAATACTAGTTTGCCATTAATCTACAATGGCCACGGTTACATGATGTTTTTTCATTTGGGATTGATAATTCCAAATCAAATAATTCATAATAAAATCTTCTCCTCCTTCACGTGAACCGACTCGGTTTGAGCCTGTTTGCCTCAGATGGGAAGCGCAGAGCGCAGAATGAACAGAGCGACCAGAATTAATTTAAGGCAGAATTAAGGCTTACATGATACAGGATGAGAGAGGAATTATCTAAATGAAAAATGGAATAAACCAGCCACTTTAGTAAGAATTTTAAGTTTAATTCAGAATTAACATTTGCATCAGGAATTAATTGTTTACATGGTCATTTTTTCATCTTTATAAAGCGGAACTATCTTTTACTCCGAACTAAAGAGGAAGTAAAAATCTCATGTAAACATGGCCATTGTTCATGTGACAGATTGCGGACGCACCTCCTCTTCTGCACATTTAGACTTTTTCTTTTCTACTTGTCCTCCCATACGTTCCTTATTCATTCATTTATTTGCTTCACTCTCAATGCAAATGTTAGAGTAAAGATTTTGAAGGTGTATGGTCCACATGCATGGCTCTACTCTGAAATGCACACATTTACAAGGTTTCATTTTCATGGGTTCCCATATGTTGATGTTGAAGCCCATTCAGATGTTGGTATAACATGTTTTCCTATCGGAGTGGGCTCGTACACTCCATCACTGTTGAGATATTTTAGTGTCACACCACATTGGTGGAGCAGCCTACACAGACACGGGCTAAAAATCAAAGTGATTCATTTTGGTTTGGAGTTTACTTTTGCCTCTGTATACAATCAGAGCAAATTCTGACTCACTTCATTTGTGGTACTTTAAAAGGCTCTGGCAAGCTGGTGCAAATTATACAGAGTATAGAAAGGCAGCAGCTATGATGGCATTGTAAGCATGAAAATGGGAAGGAAATTTTGGCAGGCAGTAGCTGCCAGTCGCACCTCCTCAGCATGCTGCCACCTCATAAACCATCACACCCTGTTGAGAGTGAATCCAATATTGCGAGGAGAAACTTGGGAAGAGTTAGAAAGGAGGAAGGAGAAGGGAGAAAGGGAAAAACTTACAGAAGCTTCCTCACAAAGCCTTGAGCTGTGACTCTGAAAGACTGTTATGCTGTCTTCACAAAATCCCCAGACCAAGGAAGGATTTTCTCTCTCAGTCCTCTGAGACTTGAAACGGCAATAGAATGTTTCTTGAGAAGTGAACGGAGGAAGAAAGAAAGAGAGATCTAGGATTGGAAGTAAAGTGGAGGGAAGTAACAACCCAAAGCAACAAAAACACAAAGCAACAACAAAACACAAACACACCCCGTCGTGGTAACCTTCTGTTCAACCTTTTTACACCCTGATTTCCACAACAAAAACAAGAGCACTGCATCCACGACGCCGCTGGGTGACAGAGACGGGAGTTTGGTTTATGAAGCATTTTCAAGACTGTAACATCCTGCCTCCTTCATACACTTTTTACCTTGGTCAAAGTCACAGAGAACAAAGGCGAGCGCAGTAGTGAAGTAGTGAAGGGATAATTTAGTGCACAAAGAGAGAGGAAACCTTCAAAGGAAATCATACGCAGGGACCCTGCAGTAGATCTCAGTCAGGCTGGTTTGTCTTCTCCTTCAACACATAGTTCCAGCTATT
>JBBDHI010000020.1:19199499-19230876 GCA_037177115.1 Craterocephalus stercusmuscarum
GCAACAGACTGGCGACCTGTTCAGGGTGTACCCCGCCTTTCGCCTGTAAACAGCTGGGATTGGCTCCAGCCCAACCGTGACCCAATTTGATTGAGCGGTTCAGAAAATGGATGGATGTTTTCATGACAGCCATGAACTCAATAATATTAACCTACTTTTAATCAAAATGCATTACTCATTGAGAAACTTAATAGTTTAGAGTTCTTTTCACTAAAAAAACAGCTTTTGCGTTACCTGTCCTTAATTTTTTAGAGTTAGTTATGCTGTTTGGGTTTATGAATGGGACAAAAAGATATTTAAGTATTAAGGTGCAAGTCTTTCATGTAAGCATGAAGTCAGTGAAACCATGGGAGAATCCAGAACCGTGTAAAGCATGTGTGAATGTAGTTGGGGGAAGCCCCATACATAACAGCCGTCTTCCCTCTTTAACGTACACCTCCCTGTCCTGTCTTAAATCGAGGGGTGACTTTGAGCTGGAGATTTACTACTGCAGCCTGTAGCAACGCAGCAGATGACAGGGCGCTGTCTCCTCTCCTCGTTCATCAGAAAGAAAAATGGAGGGGAGCAGTTGGGTGCAGACAGGACATCCATCTTAGCAGTAATTATGCACGAAACTGTTGACATGCCTCGTTGTTATACTGTGCTGGGAACAGGATTGGTGAGATAGATAAAGTTATGGTCATTTCTTTTCAAACACAGCATGAAAGATGCTCGCCCTTTACATATTTAATCAATCTTTCACTGGTGAATAGAGGTTTGCAAAAAATAATATCTATCTGACTGAATCACCAACTATCTCATGGTTATCCAAGAAATATTTGATTTTAAGAAAACAATAAATTAAAATTAGCTTTGCCTTTCATTGTAAAATAAAAAATAAAAAAAACACTTTCTGGCCACTTTATTAGAAACACTCATTAAACTGATGCATCTAGATCAGAGGTGTCAAATATACGGCCCAAAACCGGCCCACCACAGGGTCCAATATGGCCCGCTGGATGAATCTGGTAAAAATTACTTTGCCCATGTTGTTTTAGAAGTTTTAACACGTGTAATTAACTAAATATGTAAACTGAAGAAAACATGTGAATCCATGAATATAATTCAAAATATAATAATAAAATATCAATTAAATTGTGCAAATAAAAGAATTCAAATGTAAACATTTTTTGATATACTGATATATGTTTTAAAAGAAAGAAATGTTATTTTTTTTATGTACACATGAAAAATATAAAATATATTGAGTATCTAAATAAATATAATTATAAATTGAGACAAAATTAAGACACTACACTTACTTTTCTCCAGGAAATTAGGTTGTTTATTATGTAATCTAAAAGTTTAATTCAGTAAATAATATCTGTTCTTCTTTGCACTAAAACCTGGAAAATGTGGAGTTTTTATTATTTTTATATTATGATCTTGTTATTTTACTAGTCTGGCCAACCTGACATCAAATTGTGCTGAATGTGGCCCCCGAACCAAAATGAGTTTGATCTAGTTTGGGATGTGGTGGACCAGGAGATTCTCATCACAGATGTGCAGCAGCTATGTGATGCTATTGTTTTAATGTGGAGCAGAATCTAAGACGAATGTGGCCACCATCTTTTTTAATCTGACACTAAGAATTAATTCAGTTCTGAAATCCAAGATGGGGTCCAACCCAATAACACCTGATAAAGTGGCTGGTTGGTGTGTATTCCTGCAGGATATTTTATCCCACTGTCCTACTGTAACTGGACACTGCACCAAGAGATTTCATGGACTCACGAGCAGACTGAGCCCTCAGTCTGTCCACTGCTGCATCTGTGCCCCCCATTCAAGGGTGCAGGCTTACAGACAATTTATGTCTGCTGTCACACTTTTGAGGAATTTTCCATATGTTTGAAGGGTGATTTCAGAGTCGTCAGCTTGGATAGAAAGTCTTTACTACAGGGCTGCTCTATTTCAGCCCATTTCAGTCTAAGGGATGTTACTGGCCAGCAATGAGTCGGCACTTGGCAGTCATAAACAAAGACTCAATTGAAATTGTAAAGGATTTTAATTCAAACATCTCCATGAGGTTTATTTTCTTTTGTAAGAGGAAGAAAGTGGGTTAAAATTCTGTCATGTGGCTCTGCTCTCAATCCTGCAGCGGAAAACATGATTAGTATTTTGTGCATAGCCTATATAATTGTTCCTCTGTACATCTGTGCAGTGGCTAACCTTATCTTTTCACATTTTTTCAAACTATCAGAACAAAAATGGAATGCCAAATTGCAGCTTTTAGCTTTATTCAAGAAACATTTTACATTCGAGCTTCTGCTTATCTGAAATGGATAAGCAGAAGGTCACAAGCCAAGTGAGTAGCTTTGAACTGATGTACGAATGTGTGCATGTACTGTGGGAAATGGGTGGAGGTTGGGATGACAAGGCAATCATGGGCTTTGAAAGCTTTAAGTCACCTATTTATAGAAAATGTAAATCTAAAGCCATTCCAATAGATCAGCTGTATGTTCATACATTTGTCTTGCATTTGTGGGCAGATTAGCGGCCAGGAAACAATGAACAAAGCAAGAAAATGGGGATAAATCATGCAAGCAGATGCAGACTACAAAAGACTTCAGTTCCTTATGATATCTCCAAACTCTAATTTTATTTATTTATTTATTTTTCAGACAAACAAAAACACAAGAATAAGTCTGATTCCCCTCCCGTGTGCCCACAGCAGGCGAGCACAAAAGAAACAGCTGCGAGCTGTGGCCTCCCCAGCGTAGGGTCTAGCACTTTTTCTGTCTTTTTTTTCCCTTTTCCATCTTATAAAATTAAATATTCTCTCTCATCCTTGGAGTGGGGCTATAAGCGCTTCAGGTTGGGAGTGAGGAGAAAACGGGAGGGGGAAGAAAAAAAGCATGCTTTTCACCGCCCCCCCTCTTTAGGAAACTGGATATATTTAGAAATAGGCACATTAAAGAATAAAATCCCCAACACTAAGGACACAAAGGACCGAAATCCACCCACTGATAAATCGCATTATGAGAAACAGTAGGAGGAAAGAAAACCAGGGAGGGCTACTCATTCGCCGACGGAGGCTTTGGTCCAGTGCTGTTGAAATATTCACAGCTAAGTCTTTGCAGATGTTTCAATTAGGACTTTTTTTTCCACCTAAAAAGACTGCATGAGTTTTAAGATATTTATCTGCCTTGCGCTTATAAAACGTGAAAGTGGCTAAATAAAACAGCTGCTCGATCTATAAGAATGAAAGCAGGAATTAACACAAATCTCAGAGTGCATGTTTGTTTATTCATTTATTTAAGAAATGGATTTGTTTCGTTTAGTCTCATGTTAGCTGTGAAAGGAACAAAGCAGCAGCCATCATTGTATATCAGGTACACCTTAGTACCAGGTAAGGCCCCCTTTCTTCTTTCAGATCCTTTTTTTTGCAGTTGCTGGAGATTTGTCTACTGCAAAACCATGATGAGAATCTCCCGTTCCACCACATCCCAATGCTGCTCTGTTGAACTGAGATGTGGCCACAGTGGAGGTCATTGGAGTCCAGTGAACTCATCATCATGTTGGAGATGATCTGAGCTGTGTGACATGGAGCATAATCCTGCTGGAAGTAGCATCAGAAGACGCTCCACTGCTCAGTGGAGGAAAATACTTTTTAAGCTGTTTTCTATAGTTTATATAATCTGTTTCAATATAGGCCTAATATTGACTTGCTTTACTGGAATTGGTCCTCAATCAGTTGCCTGGCCTGGCGCTGGGAATGCCCACATTACACCACCAGCCTGAACTGTTGGTACAAGGCAGGATAGATGAACACTTTCATGTCTTTTACAGCCATTTCCATCCCAACCATCTGAATGTTGCTGCTGAAATGGAGACTCATCAGACTGGACAACATCCAAATCTTCTGTTGTCCAAATGTGGTGATCCTGTGTTACCTGAGTTTCCTGTTCTTAGCTAACAGGAGCAGCTCCCGGTGTGGTCTTCATGCAGCTGTAGCCCATCTGCTAAGGTGGACATGTTGTGTGTTCAGATGGTTTTCTTCCTTGGTCATAACTGGGTATTTGAGTTCCTGTCTGCCCATTCTCCTCTGACCTCTGACATCAGGGCATTTTTGTCCAACTAACTGCTGCTCGCTGGATATTTTCTGTTTTGCAGACCATTCTCTGTAAATTCTGGAGGTGGCTGTTGTGTGAAAATCCCAGCAAAATAGCAGTTTTCTCAGACCAGCCCACTGTGCTGCTCTTTTAACTCCAGCACGTCATCTTGACCGTGTCTACATACCTAAAGTTGCTTATGTGATTGTTTGACTCACTCGAACAAAGAAAAGTGTATACTGTATTTTCTCCCAAAATAAAGTCAGATTTATATGAAATGTTTCATTATCAAATACCACAATTACAAAATTGTTAAAACTATCAGCTCTTTAAGGCAAATATTAGTTTTGCATTAAAAAGCAGCAATGCACTCCTCTAGGCTTCATTTTTTACCTTCCTGGCTGCCTTTATTTGCTGTCTATTAAACCTCCTGCATCTAAAGTGTTGGGAATGACCCATCATATTACATAATTCATGCATGGAGCTTGTGAATAATGAATGTTGCTGCTCCAGTTGATGTGATGCCAGAGGTGGAGCGGGACTGCTCTCCGTCCACCTTTTTATCTCTGCAAACCAAACGCTAGTGCCACAGGTTGTCTTGTTCTTTGTTTTTCAGTTCTTCTTTTCTTACCTGCATAAATCGGCTGCTCTTTTCAAACACACAAAGAGCAACAGTTGTTGAACGAGGTTAGAGGGATTTTTTAATGCTTCCTTTCCCTTGAAGATTTTTTTTCTGCCTGTACTGAACGTGAGATTTGCTTTGCGAAAACGGACTCAACTTTTAATCCACGCTGCTGTTCCCATACGAGCAACTGTCCGTGTTAATGTTTGATCAGCCCTTTTGGGCCCATTCATTACCGTCCTTTGTGCGGATGCCAATGAGGCATCAAGCCATGGGAACCCAGTGTTCCTAAAGAGCCAGCAGCTACTTGCTGCTGGTGTCTGTATGAACCTGAGTTTTATTAATAAACAAAAGCTGATGTGTTTGCGACTCAGAATCTACAAGCAATTAGACCCTCATTAAAAATTTTGCCAGAGCAGGAGCTTGGGAGTCACAGCCACATTTGGTATCAATAGCTGCAGAGCAATGGATCCCAAACCAGCCTGGGGCAACTCATCAGTACTCGTCACAAAGATGGCTTCATTAGTCACTATCCAGATGACAGGGGCTCTAGTAAAGGATATCTCACCCCCTGTGGAGAGCCAAGTGTCTTTGCAAATAGCTCGCTGACCTCCAGAGTGTTTCTGGTCCTAAGGGGGAAGAGGAGTTGCGGGGGTCAGAAGCTGAAGATAAGGACAAGGCAGGAGCAGGGTGAGGGTGACCGCAGGGCATTGCTGGAACAGGGCCTCTCCTCTCTGGACTATTCTGGGAGCTGACCTGCCCCTGACCCCATTTGTACAATGAATTTAACAGACTGGAGACTACTACGTGTTCTGATGAAGTGGCCAATTCCCAATAAGAGATGAGAGAAAAGAGAGAGTGGGAAAAATCCGGGGCCCCTCTGAAGGAGAATGGGATACTCAGCAGTGAGGTGTTTCGCTGTTCGGCTCATGATGAGGAGTTGGGGATGTGTGGAGTGGAGAGGTCACCGTGAAATATATAAATTAATAATATCTGGACAGCTTTTTGATGTGCCTGGCTTTTGATTCTGCCTCTTCAGGGCTGTGTGAATGACAGCAGGCTGACAGAGCGGAGGTTTCTGTCCAACCATGAGTGGACGTGTGATGGCTGATTACGCTTTGATGTTGAGGTTGTGTCTGACACTTTGGTGAGACACAACATCTCAACATGAATATGCTTTTTGATATTTATTCGTTCGCTTACAATGAATTTGAAACACTGAAAATAAAACACATATCAACCCCTGATAGGGAAGATATTTGTGGCTGTTTGATGTAAAATATGAACTCAGAAGGCCATGTCTAATGAGTCTAATATTGCCTCCAGTTATGTATTAATTGTAAAATTCAGAGCTGATACTGATTTAATACTTAATAATTCAGCTGTTGGCTGATAGTGATACATATTATTTTATTTCCATTTGTTTCCACTTCAAGAAGCACTACTGAAAATGGCACCTCCTAACAATGGCTAATCAAACCTCTGTTTTCATCCTGTCTCTTCTCAGAGCTCTCTCCAGTCTGTAAACATCAGTCTGATGATTACTCTTTTTCTCTTTCCTCTTCCTCTGTCCCTTTCCCTCCTTTTCTTTTCCTCAGTTCCTCCAAAAATGTCCTCTGTCTTCTCTTTGCTGAATTAGCCCCGGCCCATCGAGTACTTATCTAGGATCGCGTCGCGGGGGCAGCAGCCTGAGCAGGGAAGCCCAGACTTGTCTCTCTCCAGACACATTTGCCAGCTCTTCCAGGGGGATCCCGAGGTGCTTCCAGGCCAGCTGAGCCACGGTGCATGTTGAACCAACAGTGACACAGTGTCCAGAAAGACAAAGTTGGGTAGTGTGGTTTCAGCCTCAGGATGCTATTGGGTAACAACAGCTCCAGGAATGTACATCATAAATGTCACTGTGTCACTATATGAGTCAGAAACCAATATTTTTAAGGTCACAAAGTTACCAAAATCCATGGGTTTCGTGTCAGAAGATTTTTTTACCATGTTGAAACATTGAATTACCACCATTTACAGACTCCCAAAATGTTTTGTGCCCTAAAAAATTCACCATGTCACAGTCTTGTTGAGTTGTAATCTTTGCTGCTGTGAATTGTCGTACAGTCTCCTTTCATATTCTTCAAAATGTACAGCTGTATTTGATGTTTTAGCATGCTCAAAAACAGCATGCTTGTGTATGGCTGTTGCAGGTCGTCACACGTATTCACGTTCATGAGTCCTCACCCTCCTCTGCAGACGCTTCAGTAAATTCTGGATTTGAGTGTGACAGAACAGCAAAGTATATTGTCCTTCCTTCTTATAAATGATCAGGTTCAATTTAAAGCAGATCAATGCAACTCTGGGTACGTTTACCATGCAGTACGCACCCCAAAGCTGTAGAGGGAGCTCCAATAGCGAAAATAGGCGACAGACGAAGAAGAATTTTGTAAACAAGAGGCAACTTACGGTTGTTTTGAACAGGCGACGGCGTGTCACCATGGCTTCAAAGGCATGTAGTAAAAGTAATTATCAAAGCAGTATCGAAGCAAAGAACGATTCGCAGATGAAACATGCATATCTGTCCAAACGGATTTACGATCTGTAGTCTTGTGTATCGCGAGACTTCCAAACCAAAACAAACGCGAGCATCAATGGGCAAAACTGCAAGCGCGGTTTCGAGTGTCGGGTGACCCGATAGAGGAGGGAATGTCAGCTTTTTCATCAGAACAGTTAAGTCAAGCAAAATAATTACTTTCAAGCAGCTTTATGACAATGATAATCTTGCATAGAGCCTCTTTAAAAAAAAAGTTACCGCAACACCTTCCAAATAGTATTGTGTTAGTTTGAAGTACTAACACTAACTTTAGAGAGTCTCTTTGACGTTATAAGTCTGTCTTCTTGCAGAATGAGTTTCTATACAATATGCCAAGTACAAATGGATGAAGACATGTCTGTTGAGCATTCATAGTCCAAATCAAAGCTAAGTTAAGGAGATTTTAAATTTATGTTTAAAGATTTCATTGCTTCGAGCTGCTCTCAGCAGTTTCACTGGCAGAAAGCATAAAAAGGAAAATGTAGTTCACCAAAATGAATAAATAAATAAATAAATAATGCATATTGCACAATCTCAGTAAAACAAAGAACTGTGTTCCTATAGGAGCTAATGATAATGTACAAAGCAGACACCTGGTGGTGTTCTAATAAGGCCCCTAACAGTGGCAGCCTTCAGAGCGATACTTGGCATATGGTGCTTATTAGAAAGCAATATTAAATTTGTGCTACGCAGTATTTTTTCTTTCTTGTACTGAAACCACACCTGGAACATAAACAAAGGACCTAATGAGCCACTTCTCAGTACTTTGCCTTTGAAATCAAACATTGTTGAGCCTTAGGAGAACAACTTTGCCCCCACCCCTCTTAAGTCACCCTGATTGTTTTCACTTCAATGCCAAACCCTCTGTTATTTAGTGTGCTCTTTTCTGTTCGCCACAAACCGTGGGCACAATCACATTATCATTTAAGAGGAAATCAGTCATATTAAGCCTTTGCACTCTCACACGCTCTGCAATCTCAGCTGTGCGCTGCCAAGCAAGCATGGCAGGACATAAGACCCATGTTAAATAAGATTTGCATAAACAGTCTTGCTTTGTCATTTATTCTCTCTCTACAACTGAAGGGGGAAAAACCCCAAAACAAAGCATGTTAGCTGCCAGCCGTCTGTACGTATCTAGATTATACAGGTGCTATGGTTGGAGCTTCATTAACGGCATTATTGTAATAAGGACATAATGACTTCATAATGGTTTGGGATGTAGGTGTGGAGCGAAGCAAAATGGGCTTGAGTTTATGGGTTCTTGGGTATAAATCATCCAGTGGCCAATGGGTTCAAGAAATTTCCTTTTTTTGACCAGCAAATTAAAAGCCGTAAATTCATTTTCCTGTAAACCTTTAAGGCTACCGTATGGCACGTCTGCACTTCCCACAACAAAAAAACATACTTGAATATTGTTCCTGTGCATTCCTTCTTTGCTTACATCAGGTTGCAGACTTGTTTATACATTCTGCAGCATATAGTTCTTCCTTGTCCAGTGGTATATACAGGATTTCCCATGTTGATGCAGGCTGCAGATGTGCAATCATTCTGTATGTTGGAAAGAAGTTTAGAAGTACAATACTGAAGTACACAGCATACACTTACTAGCCATAACATTATGACTGCAAGCCTAATGTCGCGTAGATCATCTTCTTCCTGTCAAGAGTTCTTACAGGCCTGTAGAACTGTTTGAGGTTGGGCCAGGTGTCAAAATTACATACGTCTGATTGCAGTTTTCCCAGCATACGTTGAGTTATACTTTACTTCTTACAAGTTTTAATTTCATGCCTGCTTGTTGTGCATCCTCTTTAATATTTCTTTTCAAATTTCTTTGGGTAATCTCGTTAAAAGTGTGCTATCTGACCAAACTCTACATAGGCTACTGAAGAAACGCACTAGCCACCTTTTTTAGCAACTACCACAAGCTAATGTTTGAGACTGCCACATAAAACCATGTTATAGAATAATAGAATATATTAAAAGTAGATAAAAACACACAGAAACAAGAGTAATAGGAGAAAATGGGACAAAACTAACCTGACACCCACCTTAGTAACATCTATCTTCCTCTGGATGTTGTGAGAGCGAGCAAACTTTGCTAGCTTTGCTATGGGAATGCTCACAGTAAAGTTTTCCGTTTTGTTAAAACTAACTCAGGTTTAGTTTTAGGCAGCATCAAATAAGTGAGATAAGAGTATAAGGAAATATATGTGGGCATGGATAGTTTACAAGAACTTAAGACCATAAAAAATGTTTGTATTTTTAAATAACGGATTAGCTATACAGAGGCGGCATCAGTATACTCTTTTCATATGCTGTTTTAGAGTTATAAGTGTCACATCATTTTCTTATATGGCAAACATTGGTCTCTGCCACTTTTTCTGTTTTCCCTGGAGGAATTGTGTTAGTATTTCGTCATCCTACATTTTCTCAGCCATGCCTACATTACGGAGACTCCTGTGTTTGGTTGCAAAGTTGACTAGGAAAAAGTTACAAAGTCAGATCTGTGTTTTCCCGATTACTTCTCCTATCTTCAGCTGTCTTTGTCAAGCTCATCATCAAAGGGGACTGGAAAATCACTCAGAGCTACTATGACTGATTTCTGTTTTGCATGCTTTATATTTTGGTTTTCTCTTTCTTTGGTATTTTGCTTTTTAACCCTAACCCATCTTGTGTTGATTTTTGGCTCACAAATCATATTAAATTGAAATTACATTGACACAAAATTTGGGATAGTGGCGAAAATTAAAATATTATCCATTTAAATTGATATGATATATTGTGAAAAACTGATTTACACTGTGCACTGCCTTATAGTGGTTCACTTTTTGACAGAAAAATGACGGAAAATACAGTTTTTACGGTTCCAGATGCCAGCATGAGACAACAAACAGACTCTATACGCAACACATTTGTGTCCCGTGTCAAAGAGCAACAGGTTTAATCCATGTTAATTCTTTAAACACTCTTAAACTGATGTGTAGAGAGGACTTAGATGTAAGCTGGTGGTATTTCAAAGCTCTATGCATAAGAAGCAAAACATAAAAAAATAAATGAAAGCCAGGTCTGACTGCACCCAGTGAGCATTTTAAAGAATTAAAAAAGGAAATTTGTGATGTGTGAGGAGCTTGGAAATATAAGAAGCTATTGATGTCTTTAAAATTAAATTCTTTTGATGAGTAAATAAAAATATAAAGTAACTGCTATGGATATAAAATTAAAGGTTAGGGTTAAATATTGATCATATATTTGTTCAACATCGCCAAAACACTTCAGCTATGAAGAGCAATTGGCATACAGTGATGTTACCATCTCTCTATTTCTGCATCTTTGTTATGGTACTACCGCAAACAGGCTGACAAACACAGATGGGCCAGCCTACTGTTAAAAAAAAGTTTAGACTTTATGACATAAATAAATAACCACTCATACCACTTGGAATCAGCACATCCAAGGAAAAGCCAGAGCATTTTGCCACATCAGTCCTCAAAGAAATTTGACAGGCACAGCTTGATTAGCCGGATAAAGTTTTTTAAAAACTTGTCCTCAGCTGGAACCCGAGATAAAAAGCCGGGCTGACAGTGAAGAGATCAAGCATCTGTGAGCCTCTCAATGAATAATGAGTGTGTGTGGAGTGTTTGCACATTTGAATGGGTATACTTGGCATATGCCAGGTAGCTAGCCTGTTAGCTCATACCGTATGTATGACCATGTGTCTTAAATGTGTGTGTGTGTGTGTGTGTATGTGTGTTTCTTCTGGCTTTAAGCTGAAGGCTTGTTTCTGCTGCCCCAGTTCATAGACGGACCCGTTGGCTGTTGACAGCACACCCCTCCTCTCTTTCTCATCTGAAATCTCATAGATATGTTCATGCAGCTCAATGACAACACGTCTCTATTCTTTTTTTTTCTCTCTCTCTTCTTGCTCTAACCCCCCTCCCCACGCCTGCACCATAAAAAAACCTTCTTACAAATTGACATGCGGGACTATAGCTACGTTCGTCTTGAACGAGCCTTTTGAAAACTTTTTCTCTTTACGTTGTCATCAGCAGAACTTCAAGTTTCTTTTGGAGAAACAGACTCATTCTTTGAAGGAGTTGTTCACATTTATAGAATTAAAAAAAACAGACTCCGCTGTCCATCTCTTTGTGTGTTCTCTTTAGTGTAACTAAAAGATCCAAAGTCTAGTTTTTTCTTAAATAATTAGTTCTTGTGCATGGCAAATGTGAAAGGATCCTTGCCTCTGAGGTGTGAAGGAGGCCCTGCTTTTCCCTGGAGCGGGGCCCATTAGGGGAAAGAGGATGAAGGTTGGTTAGTGTGTGCAGGGGTGCCGCGGACCAGAGCGGAAGAGGCTTAATCATGTTTGCAACAGGACAGGCTTCCCCTTGAAGTGGAAGACAGCAGTAGGAAGCGTCCAGATTTATGGTTCTCCGTAGTTGTAGCCGCTTTTGCCGCTGCAGTTGACCAGCAGACAGAAGGGGAGAGTGCGAGAGGAGCTGTAAATCACGGAGAGAGTGTGGCTCAGACACACACATACACAAACACAGCAAGCTCTGTGTGCTCACAACTCTCGGGCGGATAATGTGTGAAGGAAGGGCGTCTCTCCAGTAGTCTGCTGACAAGATAAAGCTGTTCTTGGAAGAAAAGTTCCAGACAGACTTTATTTCTTGCTCGACCTTTGAAACTATCAAATGCAAGAGATCTACACAACATTATAAATTTTAAATGTGTTAACCACAACCTCCCCCCCCCCCACCCTACCACACGGTACTATCCTGTCCCTGAATGGCATCATAATCCGAAGAGCTTTTTTTTTTTGGATTTGCAGAACATCAGCCAATTTTTGAGACTCATGGCCTTTGACTTGAAAGCGTCCCAAAGTCAAAAAGACCATGGGATTATTACAGAAAGGAAGTGGCCCGAAATCCCAGTTGTGACATGCTGAAAGCCTGCTTTTCCCTGGAGCGGGGCCCATTAGGGTCTTAAAAAAATTTTCATTGTTCTGACAACTAGTAAGGGTTAAGCCACAACTATGGAGGAGGGGAATTAACTTTGGGCTTGGATTGTTTTGATTTTTCAATTCGACCCAGAGAAAAGATTGCTGAACAAATAGTGTGGACAAATGGACAAATACAGTATCTCCTGCAAATAACTTTCCAAGGAAACAAAGTGGGTTAAAAGTGCAGCGATAATGAAGTGATGATGGGAGAGTGAGCCTGAAGAACTTTGCCATTGTTGTCTGTATCTGTACGATTCTTTGGTTTTAGTAACATGAAATATTCAGGTACTCAGCTATCTCATTATTTGGCTACATAATGTTACTAAACCTAATCTTGACCAACTGAAATAACCCTCCACCCACCAATCTATTTCCCATAATTAATTAAACTTCCTCTCCCCAGCCAGCTCAGAGAGGCAGTGTATCCTGGGTCTTCTCCTGGGGAAGCAGCTCTACCTTGAGCTCTTCCTGAATGACCGCGTTCCTCACCTTATCTCAAAGGGAGAGCCCAGGAATCCTGTGGAGGAAGCTAATTTCACCCACTTTTATCCCTGATCTCTTTTTAAGTCACTCCCCACAGCTCATGATCACAGGCGACGGTATAGGAATACCTATACCTAGGACCTAAAATAGCTTCCTGCCACTCCCAAGCTTGTATGACCCGCATTAGACATCCATCTGGTGCACCCATCACTCTGCAACATCAGACCACATGACCTGCACTTATTAATTGCTCCAATGTCCAATTGTACTGTTTCCTAGCAACTTGAAGCTTTTCCTTCAATCAGAAAACCTCTAATCCTGAGAGGATCTGGTTTAGAACATGGCTGTATAGAGAATGAGGCGCTGCATCAGCGACTTATTTGTGGCCAAGCAGGCTGTTTTTATGTTCTAAATCTGGAGCGTAGTTTTGGAAAAAAAAGATTTTGTCTTAAATCAAATTGCAGCCATTTACATTTGACAGGAAAGATATTGGCTTCAATTACAAAATTCTGCCTTGAAAGGGGTAAATGAAACAAATATATCTTGCATCAAGGCCTCATATATCAGAAGTCATAAGATGAAGACAGAAAAAAATCACACCAAGAATGTCCACACGATAAAAATGTATGGAGTGACAGTCAATCTCTTTTTCATTTGCTAATGGACTGCTTTTTCTCCGAGGAATTATTTTAAATTCAGCCAACAAGAATAAAAGACACAAGTATGAATACAATGATAAAAAAAAGAAAATCAATTTTAGGCATCATGTGGAGCAGCATGAGCTTCCATGAGGAGCTTAATGCAGAAAAATGGCATCACTGTTATTCTCTGCACCCCCTAGGCGAATGGGACCTGCACACACATTAATGTCTAACCCTGATATCTCCACAGGCCTCCTTTCAAACGCAAGAAAAATCACTTTGATTTTGGCAGATGAAAATTTAGCATCTCTATCACATCCGTGATGTCTGCCTCGCAGAGGTTTATTATTAGCTGTGGTCGAGAGCTTGTGTGTGAGAGTCTCAGTCAGCAAGCAAGAAGCCGCAAAAAAAAAAAAAATGACTGCACGTCTGTTTCTCGCACCATTCAGCCTAGTTCCTGTACATGCCATCTCAGGATAGCTTGAAGTGCAGAAGCGCCGGCAGGCTCGAGAGGAGTGGAACCACTGCATTCCCAGCGAAACCAAAGCCAGTGTCTGCTCCTCTGAGCTTAATGGTTTCAGCAGATATGGGGGTGGTCTCTTGTCACATTTTGACTGCAGTGCCTACATGGACTCTGGCCTGGTTAGACCATCCATCCTTGCAGCGGCGGCGAGGCCCCACTCGATGAGCGTGCGCTGTGCCCTGTGTGTACACAAGATCTCTGGCCTCAGCGGGAAGTGTTTACCCAGCTGAAGTCCAACAGTGTCACACTCTCTCCCAGCTGTACTGTAACAACTGGAGAGGAAGTCAATAAGGACACATCCAGTGACCAATATATCAGGCTTCACTGAGGGCCGGAGCTGTATTTATATGGATTCTAGTTTTAGGATAAGATTTAAAAAAAAAAAAAAGGCAAGTTAGTTCAACCTTATAATGCTTATGGTGATTTTTAGATGAGGAAAATATCTTTTAAGTTATCATGCAATGCAAACATTTGTAGATGCAGATAACAAATGAAGTTGAAAAGTAAATAATGATATAAAACATCTCTGAATTCTAGAACATTTGAGATTGTGCAAGACTTGAGCTGGGTTTAGTTTTTTTTTTTTTTTTTTTTTAGGGAGGATGCGGTCTGATTGTTGTCAGCAGGCTGCAAAAGCAGGATCAGGAACCAGGATCAGTGGCAATGCACCACAAAGCAGCTGAGCTTTGCAAGGCACACTGCAAGACAGGAGGGGGGAGGACTTGTCAAACCAGGCCGTTGTATGTTAATATTTTGGCTTGTGGTTTGAAGCGAATTTGTGGCAAAAATGTCTAGCAGAGAAACAAGCCACATCCAGCAGTCTCAGCTCTGCTGCAGTTTCACGTTAGACTGAAATGATCGTACGATCATAGCGATAGCTCAGATTAAATGTAAAGTAACAATGGGTAGCTAATCCTGAACATCCTGAAGGTGACTCTTTAAACATTTCACGCTTTAAGCAACATTTCTTTCGCCTTTCAACATAAATTCATGCTGCTTTTCCCTGCAGAGTTTGACAGCAAAATGATCAAAACACTCGAAAGAAAATGACACCTCATCAACTGTTATCATGCAAGTGCCTGCAAAGAGAAAAGGGGAGTGTTTGACAACACCTTCAACCCTTTGCACAACAATAATTCACCCTTTCAATCTGTCAGCAGTGGCTCCATCATCGCGCAATAATGCTGGACCTGATTGTAAGTAAGAGGATGATGCTCTTCAGGGAGGGTGATTCTCTCCTTTGTGATAAAAACAGACTCTTCCAAGAGCTGACAAGATTGATCGCTGTGTCGGTTTAAATGTAGCCAATTTCACTTTAATATGATAGAAGAGAATGATGCATGCCGGAGCTTACACATATTCCCACCGAGGAAGTCTCATCTGCCGGGGAAAGCTTTCAGAAAGCTAGCATAGCGCATGCAGATGATGGAATGTGCAGTATTGATCAGACCCCTAAGCTGGATGAGCTCCAATCAATTAGAAAAATATTGCTGGCTCTTTTTTATCTACCTCTCTCTCTGTCTCTTTTCTGTTTTGCTGGGTGTGCGGCTCATCGCATCCATTGGTTTGAATTGATGAGCCCATCTAAATGCCTCTATCAATCCCCGTGAAATGAACTGTGAACGCAGAGTGGAGGGTAAAGTATGTATGAGGTGTACCTCTGGAAAGCAGGAATTGTTTCTAGAGTCAGGAAAAAACTGAGAAAATGTATGTTGAAACGATGATGTGATAGAAAGATGTGTGTTTTCCAGTCTATCCAGTTCAATAGATCCTTTATTTCCTTTCATTTCAGTTCGTTAGGGTTTATGGAGTATTCTAGTCGACAAAGCTTATCCCTTTCCCACAGCCATTATTCCTGCCAGTGATTTACTGAATATTTACCAACTTAGCTCTCATTGTGGTATTTTAGAAATGGAACAGAAGTTATAAAGATAAACCTTAAATGGAAAATGGAAACAATGAGTAAAATGATCAGAAATCTGGTCTTAAATACTTACAGCATTGCTGCCAGTGCTGCAGCAAGGTAATGCAGATTTGATGCTCATGGGTCAGAGCGATCTGAAGGGAGTATGTAAAATAAGCATAATGTCTAGGTCCACGCAGAAAAACAAGGGATAAGGTGTGTGGGACAGGTGTGGGCTGCATGCTTGCGCGGTGGTTTGTGTTGCTTTGCATTGAGAATGTTCTCAGTAAGAATCTCATCTGTGACCTTTCTTTTTTGGGTCTGCATGCCCTTTATAGGCCTGTGTGTGGTTTTTATTGGGTACTCCAGTTTCCTTTCCAACCCCAAATCATGAATGCTGCTTGAAATGATTCATTTTAAATGACAGTAGGTGTGGAGACGTTTGCAGGGGTGGATTTTTCAGACAGCAGAAATCAAGTTTGATTGTTGTTTTCCAGTTGATATAAGGCTGTCTAAACCATATGTTATTACTTAGTAATTAGTTATTTGTCCAAACCTAATCAAAAGACTGAAAACAACTTTAAATCCTTAAAAACAAACAAAATACAACAACTTAAAAAAAAACAACTAATGACTGACTCCTTGTTCTACACTGCATGGCAAAAAATGTGGGAAAAAAAATTGTGCAAAAAAAATGTGTCCACCATGAATCAGTCACATTCTGTAGCCCAGTATACTAGACTAAAATCACAGATATATTCAAAGTGGTAAGATCCTTTTGCTTGTTTTTTGTTTTCTTTCAGATATAATAGTCATGTTTGACTGTGTATTTGCCTCTATGTGTGCCGTGCTCCTCCTTCCTGCCTCTGTGTTCGTCTCCAGCATTCACTGTGTCAGCTCTTGTTGATTTCCGCAGGGGAAGTTGCCTCAGTGCTATCCAAAGACAAAGCCCTGACCCTGGGGTTTGAGGAATGTGAACCCAGGGCTGTGACGATTGGGACCTTCCTTCAGGGCAGACAATGCTGGACACCTCAACAAATGGCCTAATGTTGTTAAAAGGCTCCTCATATCCCTCCTTATTCCTCTCTTCTCAATCAACTGGTCACATTTAAGTGTAATCAGATTCAAGAAGGAAAATCATGACAAAGTCAGCTTTGTTTGACTACGTGCTCTATGCTGCTCTTTTTTCCTTCTTAATTGAGGTTTGATGCAGTTTTAATGAAGCATTTCCCTTTTTTATATGAGATGATTTATTGGAGAAAAAACCCCTGCAACCTATATTTATCTGTAAATTCCTTCTGACTGGAAACCATTGTCAATGCCACAGAAATAGTCCATCATAACTTTTACGAATTAGCTTGTTAAGAATGGTCAAAGTACAAAGGAGACCAAAAGGCCCTTGTCTCATTTATCACCCGCTTTAAGAGAGGGAGAAAGAGGAGTAGGAGGGCTGTCAAAACAGCCATACCAAAGCGTAGCCCAGTAGTGGTGGTCTCTCATTCCCCCGAGGACAAAACACATCACATAAAGTTGAGGAACAGAAACAGAAAGACAGAGGAGACCCATCTGAGCTAAGAGATTTCACTATTTAGGGGTAAATGTAGACACAAGGCCTCTGCAGGCTGAGGTGTGAGGCAATGAAGAGTGCAAAAGCAGCCCCCCGGAGAATTCATACGGGTGGAGGTGAAGGGTCGGAGCGCTATTAATCATGGCCCGAGCCGAGGATTAAATAGCTCGATCGAGCGGGAAGATGAAAGAACCCATCCAGATCGAGGTGTTTAAAAGGGCTGCGTTATGTCTGTTACGTCTGTCTTAGATTACAGAGTGAGGGGCCTGAAGCAAAAGGGACATTGGAAAAACCCCTCTGAGAGGCGTCTGCCCATCTAAAAAACTCCATGAACATCATCTTGGAAACATTGTTAAAAGGCATCCGCGTACTGTAGAAGACAGATGAGGGGGGTAGTCACATACATGCAAGATAATCAGCCATTCCAACTCATTTCTCTCTCCTTACACCTACACAGAAACACACACACACACACCTCGCACACATGCGCAGAAACGCACCTTGAATCAGTGCCCAGTCAGACTTAATTTCACTCTTTTTTTCCCCCTACAATTGCCTTTGATCTCTGATGTGCCATGCATTGCATTAATTATGTATCACGCCTCAGTGCAAACGTGGCGAAGACCTTCAAGGTCTTAATAAAAGCGGGCTCATCACAGGGGGCCTAGAGGATAGCTACAGGAGGCACTTTCCTACCCTACATTGCTCATTTTTGCACTGTATATGGGGAAAATGTATAGGCTGCATTTGACCTGCTTCTCATTCAGCATGGACCAGAGGAAAGACATTCGGCAGCCTCCTCCTCCACGATGGTCGCAGGGCGGAGTGAGAAAGTAGACGATTGCGATTCCAAGTGATGCAACTGTAGTTCGCAGATTGATCTAATGCAGTGAGCATTATGTAAATGAGTGTGCCCCTGCTTACAATCAAGTAAGCCCAGAAGGTCTTATGTGAATCTTCTGCAAACTTTTATCCAGCTGCAAATAAATTCATTGATTTCTTTTTTAACTAAGGCCACGTTGGCAAGTATTAGAATGGACTTCACTAGCCAACATAGCATGGAAGAGAATGTTAACATATGCATGCATAATGTAATTTAAGTTTTTGCCGTTGTTCTTGTTGTTGACCTGACTCTTTGCGCTGGGAAAGAAGAAGCTATAGATACTGCTTCATTGTAACTGGCTGTAAAATCTGAGTTTGTTTAGCTTTGAGGGTCTAAATGCCTCATAAATCACAAGCCATCTCACATTTTTCTTTGTTTTGCTTCCAAGAAATCAGAGTTTTATATATCATGTAAAGTGGTCATGAATAATAGTTGTACAGGGTAGTCTTCTTTGGAGATTGGCTTCTTTACCACTCAGTTCCACTCCAATCTGTCACCAGTGCCATTATCAGAGGACTCTGCTTTGTTTGTTAAGCCCACTTAACACTGACCAATGAATCATTCAAGCATGAAAAAAGGCCCTTCATTCAAGGAATGGACCAGTGCTGTGTCTACACATAAGAGAAAATGTATCTGAGGATCATTTTTAAATATATCCTCACAGTCTTTGCGGGAATAAAAGACCTGATCCAAGATTTGAGGGGTCAAAAAATTGCCTGTCATGGATGTCTGGATGTCAAGAAGCTACTGGAGTGATCCTGCTCAGACATGTAGACTTCACAGAAGCAGTCTGGGGTCACCTTGATGGGGAACAGAAGACATAACAGCCAACATCCAAACAAGAACTTTGGAAAGTCCTTCAAGAAGCCTGCAGAACTATTTCATGAAGACAACTTAAAGAAAAAAAAGAGAGCTCAGGCTGTGCTGAATAAAAAAAACGCTGACTTTCAAGTTGTTAGAGTTGAACAAACTCTGCTTTGCATTATATAATGTATTTCCATTTATTCATGCATTTTCAATAACTCACTCCACATTTTCTCCCCCTATTTTTTTTCCCTTGGCAGTATATAAAGAAACGAGGGGTGGTTCAGGGTTTCTACACAGTACTCTTCTGTTTTTAAAGGTATGACACAAATTTTTCCATTTTTTTTTACCCTGCAGTGTTTTCCTCATTTGTATTTGAATGCACAGAAAATGAAAAGGTGCAAGGTTCTTGAGTTCCAGTCGCCTTAACAAACACTTCTGCAAAAGCCTAGTTTAGATGAGGGGATTTTTAGATCGGATTAAGATAGGTTAAACTGCTATCAAAGCTCAATCCGTGTTGTAGCTATGCAGCTGAACATGGCAGCTTCTAGAGAAAAGTGGGCTTATTTCAGGCAGTTGAAAAATCTGTCTGCAGAGCCAACAGCCCCGGTTCAACACATGTGACCAGGTTAAAATAACAGGAGATAAGCACTGAGGAGAGTAAGTAGTTGCCGCTCAGCTGAAAGGGCTCCAAGTGATTAAGAAACCCCCACCTGGTGGAGAATTTGTAGCATAATATGTGCAACGGCTTCCTATTTTTTTTCCCATACTTGGCGTGATTGATTTTAAAACCGCACAAAAGAAAAAAGGGAGAAAATTCCTCGCATTTCTCTCGGTTGCGTCGCTGCAGTCCGGTCTACGTTGGTGGGAGTACCCCCTGCACAGGTCCCTTCTGCTGTACTGTTCCAGTAGTTGGAGTTGTTGTACAACGGAGCACGAGAGGGAGAGAGGAGAGGAGAGAGAGCGCAGCAGCTGAGTGAGCAAACAGAGGCAGAAACATTAGGTTATCTTCTGATACTATCAGACGTCGACCTGTCACTTTTACCGCTCAGAGCCAAGTCCCGTCTGCTCCAGGAGGTCCGCAGCAGCAGAAGTCAGCAGCAACAGCGGCGCCCTGGTCCGATTTTTTTTTTTTTTTTTTTTAACTCTGCTCAGGCAGCCGCCTGTGAGAAAAGAGGGGGGAAAGAAAAAAAAAGAAAAGAAAAAGAAGGAGAAGAACTCCTGAACGTGGTCGTCGCAGCTGGCATGAGCTAACCTCCGAGGCAGACATGGAAACCAAACCGTTCTTGTCATTGGGTAAGTTTATTTAATGATAGAGATTTGCCTCGTTGGACGAGCATGGTTATGATAGCAGTTGTGTCTGTAAAGGCTGGAATGAGAAGTGTCCTCGCGCAGCGTTATTTCTTTTCTCTCTCTCTCGCTCTTTTTCTATTTTAATTTTATTTTGACAGCGCGTGCAGCGAGTTGCCAAATGGACGTTTAGGAGCTGTTGACATGCCGCTTCGTTGGACTTTTTCTTTAGAGAGACTTGTAGAAAAAGATGTTAGGCGCTTTAACGAAAGCAGGCGCGTGCGCTCGCATGTTGAATGCCTAATGCTGCCATATGAGCTGATGACATTTCACTTTGATACGGAGTGACATCCCTCGAGGTCTGCCGCGCGCACAGCCAAACCGGCGTGCGCTGCGATGAAACCAGCCAGTCCGAACTTTCTCCTCTTTAAGTTTAAACATTTAACAACACTAAGAGGTGGCATGTTTGACCATTTCAGTTAGCTTATTTTTCCCCCCTTCACATCAAGGGTTACGTTTTGTGTCTGTGCGTATTATTCGCGAAATTTAAACACTGCTGCAGAAGACAAAGAGTTTCAGCCTGCACGAGCGGTCCAGTTTCACTTTTATATCCCATAGCCTACGTGTCTTATGAGTTCTGAATGTCAGGCTTTGTTTTTTAGCTGGACATTTAACTAGAAAACTTTAAGCTTCAGCCCTATGCTTCCCACGTGATTTAATTTCCAGGCTCAAACCTCGTTAATTCAACTTAAAACTGACCTCAAAATAAGCTGCTTGACTCATTAAGCAATGTCTGCGCTCAGGTTTTGTTAAGTACCTTGTAACATCTGTGTATTGCTCGAGAGTTTAATTTGGGGCCTTTATGGACTGTCAAAAAGGACGAATAAGTTTTGAATGTTTGATTCTGGTGCATAATCAAAGTTCGTATCTGCTTTGTGCAAATTGGCCTTCAAAAATGGGAGTTTCCAGTTTAAACACACAGCCATGGATGCTGCACTGTATATGCACCATAATGCGAAATGCTACTGTAGGTTTAAGTAAAGAGCAGACCTTTGGCCCCCTCCCGGCAGCAGATATGTGCATAGCTGGTAGGTGAGTCCTATTATTGTGCCTGCTGCTCTTTCATGAGGGCGTCAGTTGCACTTTGTGCATATAGGCAGCCGATGATATGTGTCAGAGGAGATTTTGTGGGGACTTTGAAAACGTTGGGAGCCTTTTTTCAGTTACAGGCCCTCTGCTCTGTGACGGTGTCGCCACAACACCCTTTATGTGGCTTCCCAGAAATACGCTAAACCACTGTGTGCTACAAACACTAACAGGCTGTTATTACAGGTGCACACTGTGTTGTGTGTCCATGCTGAATGAGTTTCAACGGAAAAGTCTCTTCTGACAGCCTCCATGGTGGGATGTGAGGCTTCACTCTTCCCCATCAGTGTTGGGTCTTGCCGTCTCCTCTGTTTAAGCTTGTACTCCTTTTTTACCCTGCTTTTTAAATCACCATTTGTATTTAAACTTGCACTTGAGCACCAGCTGTTAATTGTGGGGGGCCCCCCACCTCAAGGACGCACCCATTTGCAAAGACCTTGGATTTATTGATTTTCCGCTTAGTCAGTGTAATTATCTAATGTCTTGGTGCATTAGAAATCCCAACATGCATCGGTTTGAAATGACAGTGAACACATTTTACAATTATAGATTGGTTGTTGGCTGTGATGACGGCACTTCTATTTGGCACCGTATAGTCAGTACTGTGAGCTGCTGTGCTGCCTGATCCCGCCATCAAACCACCCCCACCCTTTTCATATCTGACATTAGGCTGTGAGGACTGGAGGGATGACATTGAAAGGAGAATATGTCCTTTAGTCAAAGCATTACGGGGATGATCGTGACAGTCTGTCAGTGGAATAAACATTGTAAAAGGGAAGGAGAGCTGTCAAACACAGCTGAGCTCAAAAGCATTTTTGAAGTCATTTTGCTCTGTAAATATTTTTCTGTGTAGCTGTCGTGGCAAAAATATGACCACAAAGATGGCTTTGCTTTAATGACCTTTAAACTACGGAATGCTGTGCATGTCAACTTTTCATTCAATTTATTATATTATATATATTATTCATATTGAAATCATGAGTCTGTGGATAAGGGTTGTTGCACAGTAGGACTTAAAGACTTTAAAATATGCAGATACCAATTTGGGCAATTGAATTAAATTGACTTGACTACAGTTACAGCGAAGAATAGTGCATATAGCTTTATTCTTTCACTCTTTTGATCCAATGGTTCTGCATTTCCTCCAGTTCATCTTTATGTATGCAGACTTAACTGTATTTGTTTATGTTACATAGGTAAAGATGAACTTCACTCGAAAACATGAAGTTAAACATGAAGATTTCAGCCTAGAAAAAAAAAGGCATAACGCACAAAAATAAAAGCAAGATCTCAGAAATAAAGTACATACTTCTGCCTTTCTACAGGTGCAAAGTATTGTCACTGGGGTGGTACCCTCAAAGGTACTGCTGCTGTACCCTCAGCAGTACAGTTTGTACCTTACAAAGACCACACAGCCCCCAGGTATACAATACTGCTCTTTATAGAGTACATACTGCACTTTTTAGGGTACAACAGCAGAACCTTTGAGGCCAGCAAACAGTAACTTTGTACACAAAAGGTACAATTAGCAAACTAAATCTTCGGGTGGTTTGGATGATAGTTGGCTCAAAGCTTGTTAAGGCAAATTTCAAACTTTGCTCCTCTGATCATCTGCTTGAGTTAAACTAGCTGAAAAGAGAAGGGGGAAAAAGACTTTTCCTGGAGCTCTTTCCTTGTTTGTAATGCAATAAGAGAATGTAGTTACTGTAACGGGAACAAAAGATCTTCTTTATACAGTAGGAGTCCTATAGAAGGGACTTCTATAATAGACCTTCTGTAAGATCCAGGTGGTCTTGCTCCATCTTACATTGCAGCCATATCATTAATGAAATTAAGTTATGTTCTTGTAAAATTAATACGAATGCGACCACATCATGCTTTTACCACAAGGAGCAGCTCGTTTGTAAAGGCGAGAATAGATGCACAAGGTACGTCAAAATCACTCAGTGGACTATGAAATGTTGAAGAAGCCGCGGGTTTGTCGACCTAAACATTGGTAAATTTTATGGACAGGCCTCCAAAGAGCAGTGCACGATTGGCAATCCCTCAAACAAGAAATGGAGGTCCATAACGATAATACCTGCAAAACGTGCTTCATTTTCCCCCTATGTTGCCAGACTTTGCTGTGTGTGGGGACACAAGATGCTCCGATCAGGCTAACTCACACAAAATCTCTGAAGTTCATGGTCTTTGATGAGAAAGTGAGATTCATGGTGGTGTGTGTGTGTGTGTGTGTGTGTGTGTGTGTGTGTGTGTGTGTCTAAGCTGGGGGGCGGTGGTAGTGAGGGCTACATTCCTACTCTGGCAGTAACTCAGGAACAAAGGTAATACTGGGAGAGGTTGTGTGTCTGCTGGGAGGTGTGTGTGTGCGTGTGTGTGTGTGTGTGGTGGGAGTGGGCCTGGTGGAATTGCTCTGCCAAAAGCATTTGGCCAAGTTTGTCTTTTACGGCCGTCCAGTTTTGTGTTCCTGATGTGATGCTTTTGCTCCCCTTTTGAGAAAAGAGCCTGCAGCTGTCATTTTTATTGGAGCAGTTTTATAGCGAGACTTAATGGCTTAAAGTGACAGCCCACCCGCCCCCCCACCACCACCACCACCACCCCCACCCCTCTCAATCTCACCCATGAGGCCTTTAACTGAAGCAAATCAAAGAAAATTTGCTCGCCTTCTGTGTGCCCACCCTCCGCTTTCCCACCCCTCATGCCATCATCCAAATCAGACCGTAAGAAATGGGAGGAAAAAAAATGGATTTATGCTCAATTATCAGCACAAAAAAACCCAAAACGTGTCAACCATTGTGTGTTTTCTTCATGGAATATCCGCGCTTATCAGCACGAGGCACTAATTATCCTCCGTGACTAAGAAAAAGCCGCTTTGACTTCAGTTGAAACCATGCATATTTCGGTCTGTCATTCCGTCTCCTCGCTCCTTGTTTATGTTCTAAACATAGAACGAATCAGAAAGTGCTCCAAGGGTTTCTGATGCACGGATCTCGAAATGACTCCAGGGCTCGTTAATTATTTGTGCGAGGAGCTGCTCGCTCTCAGGAGGTCTTTATTGATAACGGCCGCTCTGAACTTTGCACCTCAGACCTTGACCTTTGCCCCCCCATCCCGATCCTTTCAGGAATTTGCCTTTGGCGTTCAGTCTGTTTAAACTGTTTTTTAAAAAGTCACTTTCGGCTCTTTGGATCTTTTCACCTGTGTATCATTATGCTATCGTATTCCGTCAGTTGCATGGATTGTCTGAAAAAGTTAAAGGTGACTACAAGATCCAAAATTCAAAGGAGGCGTCTTTAGATTTGGCTCTTCTTGTCTAAACATGGACTAAACAATCATTTCCTCAGTTGCTGCCGTGAGCGGCGCCTTCCTCGCTCAGTACTGGAATCATCTAAAGCACTTCTGGTTTCAGGGTTTATTGCAAGTCCTCCGAGTGTTTGCTGGAATGGCTTTTCTGCGGGCTGGCATTATTCAGGGTGCGTACAAGCCACTCTTTTGAAGTGGAAACGTATTCTCAGTGGGGATTTGGCCAGATCACACTCATAATTCGTATTGAGAGGAAGGTCGGTTCGCCCTACTCCCTCCCCGACTCCCTCCCCCTCCCTTCGCTGTTCTGCGTGCATCATAGAATAAGAACGGCCGAGACGGTCGATGCACACTGAAAGAGAAAGAAGCTGAAAAAGAGCACCTGTTGTGCATGCGTCCTTCACCAAGGCCATTAATACATTTGGTGAAATTCTGGATGGTAGCTTGTAATTCATCATGCTGTCAGATAAATGTGCAAACAAGCCCATGAGTGAGCGCATGCAGTATACATAAGGACAACAGAGATGACTCGCCACCGTCAGGGGACCACCTCCCCTCCTCTCCCCTTCAGACGTCACGCTTGCCTTTTTTTCTAAAAAGCAATAAACAGGTATATTTCTTTGCTTGTTGGCAGCCGTGATGTATTTATTAATTATGTTACAAGCACACGGGCTTTAATGGGGATTTGCTTGGCAGGGATAACGAATCAAGTGAATCCCACATACTGTACGTTCTGCCCCTTTGTGGCGTTGTGTTTCTTCACGCTCGCATCATTTCTCCGCACTAATTGGCCCAAATGAGAATGATTAGTTTGTTTTCTGTGCATGTTTTTATGTTTGCATCCGTATGATGTGTGACAGAAGTCAGATCAGGCTCAACATGGCAGGGAAAACGAGTGTGTAACAGGATCATAAGCTCAAATGGTATATCAGGTGTCTTATTTTATACATGTAAGGTGTGTGTGTGTGTGTGTGTGCAAGCAAACACTCTCAGGTAATTAAGATGCTGCCGCATCACAGCTTCTTTTTGAGGTCACAAACAGTTAGAGGAGCTGTCCCAGGGTGCACCACACCACACCCCTCCTCTCCACACACCACCACTCCTGTTACAATTGTCTGTCACCCTGCCAGATGCTGGGGGGGGGGGGGGGCTTTCACGCACTGTTGGGCACAGGGCCAGAGAAATCCCTTAGCATGCAAAACACCTTGGTTATGATCTGTGTATGCATGTGTGACTGTGTGGAAACGGATGAGCAGGAGCCGGCAGGCAGTTTTTGGAGCAAAGAGTGACAATTATTCATGCATCCGTGCACACCTTGACCTCTGTGTTGAGGAAATGGTGTCATAAAGTGATTTTGACATCATTTAAACACCTACATTTGAACTTCAAACAACTAACAGACAAACTATCAATGCTGAAACGGAGCAATTTATTCTAAAGGATATATGCTTATTTTTGAATTTGATGCAACACATTTAAATAAATGAAAGCGTGTTTACAACCGGGTTGCATCACCTCTTCTGTCTGACATTAGTTGCGGCTCTTTTAGAAATGAGAAGTTTTTTTGTTTGATCATTTTATAATAAGCTAAATGTTTTCAGTGATAAGCCTTGGGCTGCAGGCCGGTTGTCGAATGATCGACAGTCTTTCCCTGCAAAAGCCACAATTTAGTGGTCTGAACAGAATGTGGTTTGACATTCACATGCATAGGTAAAAAAGGGAAAAAACAACCTGTGTGGTCGTGAAAGTCGCTTTAAAACCTGTATCGCTCAACTGGTGTGAACTTTATCCATGCCATGCACACTGAAGCTACAGCCTTCGCAGATCATGCATATCTTGCATTTTGGAGATTAAGATCAGTTCAAATAGAGCAACAAATGCAGAAGCATTTACAATAAAATGCTCTGAAGTATTTCCTTTTTGATAATTAAGATTCCTTCCTTCTCTTGCTATGAAATACAAGTGTTGAACTTTTTAGCTCCCTTACAGGACATTGTGGGTGATGGTGATGTGGGTAAGTGAGGCAGCTGAAGAAGTAGATTGTTTCCACTGCACTGCATGCATCTGTTTCACAACTTGTCGCAGCATCGGTGTGCTGTTGCTTTTAGTAAAAAAAAGACTTGAAATCCAAACGGCGGTTTGTTTTATGTGGTATCTTGCAAACGCTAAATCTTTCCATATCACTGCACTGTGATTTTTATTTTTTTTGGGGGGGGGCATCCTGTCTAATTATGTTTTATTTTGGTGTCTCCAGTTTGCTAAAAAGAAAAATGCAACAAGATGTATTCCCAATAAACTGTTCTCACTTTCAAGTATTAGACCAGTCCTTGTTCTAAGTTCACATTTCACCATTTCATCATCTGAGGGAAAGAGTTGTGCATGCTTCGAACACACTGACAGGCTTTCAGACCTGCAGAATTAACTTACAGGGGAATGGTCATGATTTGAATTAGACCTCGATGGAATGAGGCATGATGGTCCTTGGGCGCTCCGTAGAAATAACTCGTCTCTGTGTGGTTATGCTCTTCACATGTTCAGACAACCTGCAGAAATGACATTAGGTTTTTTAACCGAGCCAAAAGTAACTCTGAACTTGTCTTTGCCCTTGCTGTAGTCGGAAAATTCAGGAATTGCAGTGTGAGAGGTTGTAATGATGGTGGGGATGAAGCATGGACATTTTCAACTCAAGCAGCCTTTATGCAGTTTTTCTTTAAAAAAGTGCATCTTCTCTGTTTCTCAACTTATATCAATGTATTTATCTATTAACAGTCCCACTGTTGAAAGAATCTCGCTAACACTGATTTCAGTGTTTCTGCTTCCCCAAAATACTGGAAACATCATTAATAAAAGTCTTCAGTCATTTCCATGAACTGTCTTTTAGAAACAAATCCTCCATCAATGCTGTCATCCATTTACTGTGTTAAACTCAGAGTACAGGGCGCTCCTTTTTCCGTTGATGTTCGTGATTCTTGAAGAAACCAAATGAAAACCTCCTTATTAATCCCACAGGCAAACAGCAAAGTTTACATCTTAAAGAAATTTGGATGGATGTATATTTATTTAAAAGCATTTTATGCCTCCTAATTAGTCATTTTCCCTTTTTAGTATTAAAAAATGGCAAAAAGAATCTTTGTGTGTCTTATTGGCATCAGGTCTTAAATTACAGCACTATGACATCCCTATGATAAATGTGCCAGACATTCATTAAGTGTACGAACATTTTACTGCTCCAAGCTTTAGTCTTGTTCTTGCTTGTGTGTGTGTGTGTGTGTGTGCGTGTGCGTGAGTGTGTGTGTGTTTGAACGCGTTTCAGAAACACTGAGTCATTTTACACCAGTTTGGTACATTTTTCATTTCAAACTGCTTTCTCTTTTTTTCTTTGTTTTAACCTTCATCTTGTTTTCCTGGGACAGAGGGGTTGAAGCTACTGTCTAGTGGGTGAATTTCCACATCCTTACTTTCAAATAGATTTCTGCTTTTTCTGTCCTTCCAGTGAAACAGCTGGATTAGTTTTCTGTGAGGGTAAAGGCTGCGACTACAATTATGCCAAACAGAAGATTCATTACAGGAGCGACGAAGAAACCTGGATTATTGGTGAGATGGAGGATATGGGGTCAACGCAGACTTGGATACACAGACTTAATGAGTTGTAGCTTTCTTCGGATTTGCACAAATGAGTGTGCATGAGAAAAAAGAGAACGATTACATGCGAGATAACAGAGTTCCTCTGTGGGTTTCTGCTCTGCCTGCAGGAGTGAGAGAGCGATTAGCTGTTTGTTGACGCCTAAAGGTCCAACGTGTTCATACATCCGTCCGGACGGTGGCCTCTCAGCCTCACACACACACACCTGTATGTAGGCACACACACAGTCAGCCATGTTGCATATCCAGAAGTCTGCAGGGCTTTGTCACCTATGGTAAAACACCTTGCTGCGACTGTCTGGTTTCAGGAATGTTCTCAACGGCAGGAAGGTGAAAGCTGTTAAAAGTAGAGAGGGAGGGCTGTCTATCTGGAAAAACAACTCAACGGCAACTCTCACACTTGATTTTTTTTCCTTTTTTTTGCACCAATTACACTACTTTAGCAATAAAACAAATTAAATTTTTACTTTGGTCGTTTGACACTGAGATGGCTGACTCCCTTCCCGTCTCTCTGCCCACAGGTTTCAATGAAAGCAATGTAATTTATTTAAACTTTTTATTGTCCCATAAGGGAAATTCTCTTTGCTGACAGGGCTGGCAGTAAAACTGCAGAATAGAGCTATTTAATACAAAACAAAGCCACATAATATCAAACAGCCATAGTAAACAGCAACAATATAAACTCACAGACCACAGTGAGACCAAAATGCATGATTTGATGACTTTCTTTTTTTTAATCATCTGACAGTAAGAGAAAAATGAATTTTGATTTTGTTAGTATGCAGTACAGTGAGAAAACACCCATTATGCCAGCAGTAAGGAAGAAGGTGAATGATTTTTCCAGATTTTAACACTCTTATATCATTGTTCGGTATTGCTCGTGTCTAATCAGGAGAAGAAAGTAGAGACAAGCAGGTTTACTAGACGGACGGAGACAGGCAGGCGTGCAGGTGCTGGTCATGTCTTTGTCATCAGCGTTCCACATACCAGAGCGCTGACGGCATGTACAAACGGCCCCGACAAGTTCAAGTGTCACATTTAGGATGCTTTCTTCTGCTTCCCCGGGACGGGAAACAGGAGCCGGCGACAGTTAAGTAGGACAGATCCTAATCTTTCAGCTCGCTTTACAACTTCTCCCCACATCAGCTGCTGCTTGACTTTCTTTCTTTTTTTTTTTTTTTGCATAAAAAGCAATTTGCTAAATGTGAAGAGGATCTTTTGGGATGCAATATTGTCCGACGCGAACCATTAGTGTAGAAGGTGATCTAAGGGGGGGTGTCAGACTGTTATTGCTGCCATTGTTCAGTTAGCTGTCACTTGTGTCGTGGAAGCCGGAGATTGGGAGTATTATTTAACCGACTCCAGCACCTGAGCCAAACACGACTCTGACACACTGATTTCATGACCTGATCTATTTGGAGCTGTGCACGGTGGAGCAGCTGAGAATCGCTGAGGCTGTCTGCGAGAGTTAAGGTCAGAGGTTGTGGCCGGGTCACCCTCTGTAGGAGAGCAGCGGCCTCAGCAGACATGACGATGTTTGTCTGGAGGTGAGGAACACGAGGGGAAAACGGAGGAAGGGAGGGGGGGGGGGGGGACTGGATCAGCGTGGAGTTGGAAAAGGAAGCAGGATGGATATTGTTTTTATTTAGGTCTTGACTCGTTCAGTGCATGGCGTTTTTTTATTTTTTCCTCATTAGTGCAGCTATTGTTAGTAACAGAGTTAATTGTTAATTGATCCAAAGAGCAATAAAACAAGGCAGCTAATGTTCCTTTCTCCGACACACACACACATACTGGCTGTTGAGAATGAGAGTGGATGTTTATTACAGGATCTTTGTAGATGCTAAGGTGCCCTGGGGGCTATTAAAGCCCTCATTTAAAAAAAAAGGCTCTATCAGGAAGCGGTGATGTTTGTTGCTTTAGGGAGTAGCAGAACAGAGAGAAGTCCGAGGAACAGTGAGCAGAAGGAGGGAATAAACGGCGTGAGCACATCTGGATTGCCTCAGCAGAATATTTGTGCAACATCTGGAAAAATTCCCTGGAATTTAAGGGTCCCCTCCTTTCATTTCAGTTGCTCCTGCTCCCCCCCCACCCCTTCCCTCCTTTTCATTTCTTCTCCGTCCTGTTTTCTGCATCTTCAAAGTGACTTACCTTACTGCAGCAGGCACGTAAATACTCCCAAAGTAATGTACGCCGAGCCCCTTGCCGACTTTATAGCAGGGCAAATTGGGCCCATGTGACCAGCTTCCCTTTGTGCGGGGTCAGACTAATTAAGTGGCATCCAGACATGAGCTAAAAAAAAAAAAAAAAAGAACACCTGAAAGGAAAGCCACTTTTAGTTGATTTTAAACACAAACATGCCACCTTGTGAAACACGTTCCGTTCCCATCTTTCATGTGGTGGTTTGCATCTGTTAGACTGCACTCGCCTCCTCTTACAGAACCTTACAGATGCACAGCGAGGCTTTTGTCTGTCTCCTCTGCGAGATCACAAGCGCTTCTCCCTCTCATCACCAGCGAGGCAAGCCTGTGTTCATTAGTGATTAAGATTCAGAGGGGGCTCCGCGCACCTTCTGTCGTACCTGGGTGAAGGCTGCCTGCGCGTCGCTGACAGGCAGGTAGGGGAGCACAGAGGTGTACATGCTAATGCGGCAACTGTGCTGATCAAAAGAGGCGCATCGCGGGCACCTTCTGATGGGCTCACTGGGCCCGGGCCCCTCCTGAGAGTAACGTTGTGCACCGGCAGGAGCGGGGCCGGTGATCAGAGGGAGAAAGATAGGAGGCTGGGCTGAGAGTGATGGCGGGAGGAGAAGAAAGAGATGCTTAAGCAGAAGGGGATAGATAACAGTGATTGAGTATGAAAGACATGAAAGAGGCTAAAACGAATAAACTTCTGAGTTATTTGTCTG
>JBBDHI010000020.1:19248094-19261803 GCA_037177115.1 Craterocephalus stercusmuscarum
CCTTATTTTACTATTAAAGGCCATAATATATATTTACCTTTCATTTATCAAAATGGTATTTATTTCAAAGTCTTATTTATATTTATTGTATTTTGAATACTTTGGGCCTCCATACCAACCCCTTTGTACAATCTGGAATGTTCTGTTTCTTGCAGAATTGATTAATTTGGCAGAGGGAGAAAGTGTGGTTGTGCAAAGAAAGGCATTATTATCTTTTGTGCAACCATTTTTCTGTAATAATCTTGGGGGAGGCACTCAGTTGACTTTATTTAGCAATTTCAAATTGGCTGATCAGAATCTGCAGTGTGCCTTTTTTTTGATAATTTCTTCATTCTTATGTTTGATTTGGTCATTTTGACTCTGCATTTAGGATCTGGATTAGATTAATTGCACGTCTGGTGGGATGTTTTCCTGTGGGAATTAATGGAACACACACTAGAATCTGGATAAATGTTTTTAAAATTGGTTGACAACATATCATCAGTACATGCAAAACATCAGCTCAGACTTTGCATGTCCTTCGAGGAAAATGATCCTTAATGCCATTATTATTCTTTACAATGCCCATAGAACTTTTAGGCTGCTATTTTGAGAAATTTCCCAACATCTGATAACAACATTGTTGTCTTTGTAAACAAAAAGATGAGAAAATTGTTTCATTTCAACCAGAAATTGGGAAATATCCCTTCATTGGTATTATATCATTTGCAACATTCGAGGTGATCTCAGTTTGTCCCTACCAGCTCCCCTTTGCTTCCACAAAAACATCAAGCGTAGAAAAAGTTAGCTTCATCGTGCTCGTACAGCGGCACACGTGCGTCCGCGCAGCACTCAGCTGAACTTGTGCAGCCAGGAAAGCAGAAAATTCTCAGCATCCCAGACGTCTTATCATGGGGAACTAATTCAATATCCTTTTGCCTGTTTTAAATGTCATTCTCTGAGCTCATCTAGAGTGACATGTTATTCATGGTGGAAATAAAGGAGCTTTATTGGACTCGGAACACAGTGACACGGAGGGGGGGTGAGGGGTGAGGTGCTCCTCTGCCCGCCGCTCTTGATGTTTGCCGGAAATCTAAAGGTCCCCGGGAGGAGTGAATAAAGTTTGGATTTGCAGAGGTCTCCCCATGCCAACGAGAACGGCTGATAAAGACGGAACGCCTGGTTCTCCGGCACAAAGTGTTCACATGCGTTTCCACTTTGGCCTGAAAGCTACGGGGTTGGCCATGAAATAAAATGCCACTCATGTGCCACATGAAGTTTGTTTAAGGATCAATCAAGGAGTGAAAAACGCCTTCTCTGTTGGGGTTAATGCCACTCACGTTGACATATTTTTTACTCATTGATCCATTTCTGGCACTTCTGGCTCCACCTTGCTGTTGCATGAAGCCGTTTCGTACGTTCACCATCGGTTAAGCTCCAAGGATGATGTTACGGCAGCGTTTTCTGTGCTCATCAGGGTTTGTTTGTTTCTCTTTCCATTTGCTGGGTGATGTCAGCGACTGGTGAGTGCTTGGCTGGAGGGGGTACAGCCACCACAGTCACCTTATTGTGTTAAATAATGACTTCCCTATTGAAAGTGACCCCCGTGACCCCAGAGACAGACAGTAAGACGGCCTCTTCCAGCCCCTGGAGGCACCCCGGTCTGCTCTGGCATTTTGCCCACTCACCGCTGCTAACCTCATCCTGGTGCCCAGCTGGCTTTTTTGCCTTCTGTGTGCAGGTTCTGTGTCCTGTCTGGAGCTTTCCACCAGGATACCGTTGCACAGCTGACCTGCGCCATGAGGAGGTTAGAGTGAGGTCTAGCTGGCTGGAGGGCTGTAAACGTGAAAGGCCGGCTTTGTCTCATAGTGGCAGAGCAGCTCGTGGGAATTTCTTTAACCCGTTTTTTTTCTCCGCCCTGCGAGCTCCAGAGGGGTGGAGATGGCATCCTGTTCATCATCCGCCGCCCCAAGAAAAGCATTATTTATTTCTCCGTTATTCGTCCGCCAAGTTCTTCCTCCTCTTTCTGTCTTTAATTTGCCTCCGTCTCTTTCATTACAGGGTTCCTGAAGCCCCAGTGCTCTTTGGCTCCTCCCATGCAGCGAGGTCGCTCCGCTGAGGCATGTTCGTGTTTCAGCGGCGTGTGTCCCCTCCATCAGCGTCGCCTGTCCACAGGTAACTATGGAAGCAAGCCTATCGCTTCTCATGTTCTTATTAAAGTATGCGCTCATGAATAGATCAGGAACAGGACGTTGTTTTTGTTTTTAAGATAATGTAGTCATGAGGAGCTTGTTATTTTCACCTCATGACCTGATGCCTCTAATGAGATTGTCTAATCATCAAAAATGGCATTGCCTCTTATTTGATTTAATCCTTTTTCATGGCATGAAAGGTTGATCAAAATGATGTTCTCCAGAGGCTACGGCTGAGAAAAATCTGGACATCTTTTTAGGTTTTGCTTTTAACAAATGAAACCACATCAACTTCAAAGGAAAGCCGGTCTATAACCGTTGATGTTTCAGTGCGGCTTTCACTAAGCCACGTTATGTGTGGTGGAAACACACAGAGGTGTGTCTGTGGGGCCTTCATTCTTGGAGTCCCTGTTTTTTATGATTAATGGTGTCTTTGCATGCGGAGCCCCAATGATGGACAAGTTAACAGAAGTGTTTTGAGATCGGCCCCCTTCCTCCCAGCACCTTCCACCCGCCCTCGCAGGCAAACAGCGGCTTACATCAGTGGGTACTCTGAGTTGAGCTGTCTGGCGTGAGGCTAATGAATAGGGGTCCAAGCTGTGCAGAACATGTGGTTAATCCCGATGCATTTATCATCCCATCCCAGAGGTTGCCGCTTCTGCAGCGTCACCGCTGCGACCAGCTGCGCTGCCCCGTCATGTGAGGTGAGCATGACCTGTGCGGGATGAAGTCACTTAAACAATTTTATTTTATTTTTTAATCTCCATGAACGCATCTAACTGATTTCATCAATTTAAACCACTCTACATGTGGAAGCCTTACAAAATGTCTTTGAGCAAGAACCAAAAAAAAAAATTATCTTCCCAAGCCCCTTTATTTATTTATTTTAAGACATTTATTGTCATAGAATGCAAGCACTCCTTAACAGAAACCATATGCCCTCCATTCAGTTTGGAATTAGCTGGGAGTTTAGTCTTATGCTGAAGAACTGCTCTTTGTTTGCTAAGTATTTTTCATCTCTGCTCATCTTCAAGTGCTCTTAATGACATTGGTGGGATTCTTTGTTGAAGTGGACCATTTGGTTTTGTTTTGATTTACTCAATCTAATCATCAAGTTGATTTTCCCTTTTTTTCCCTCTATCATTCTTTCAGAAAAGAACGTCACTTTTAAAGCCTCATCTATGCTCACCTCATTTTCAGACGACACTGGTGCCATACTCTCAGGCGTCCTGTATGTTGGCATGTATGCTAATCAGTGCAGACTTTGTAAACTTTTTTTCAAGTTTTAAAAGGAAACAAGACAACCATGCTAATCGTAATAATGTACATTAGTAGAAAAAGACATAAGATGCATTACAGAGGACGCGGTGGTCTGTGTGGCCATTCACATTTCTTCACTGGTTGCACATGAGCTATACCACACAACACTGCCCCTCCATGTCCATTCTGTAATATTTACAAGCTTAGTTTGCTCTGAAGGATCCTTCCTTATGACTATTTAATGTAAAGAATAAATTGGGTTTAACCCTTTGAGCCCTGTGCCTATTTTTTGACATATGTTTGAAAATTGCATGCCCTTAATGAAATGAGTATACCTTTATAATCACAAGGTCTATTTGAACACGTTTGGAGTTGTAGTAAAGAGAACGATGAAGAGGATGGCACAGAGCACAAATGAAATTAGTTTCAGGCTTGCCTAAAAAAAAACAAAAAAACTTTTGAGGATAAATGGAGAAATCCCCTTGGGATCATCATGAAATCTGGGAAAATTATCTCTGCAAAGGCCAACTGTGATGAAGTAAAGCAAAACGAAATTATAGAGGTTTCAGTACAGACAGTTCAGGCGAGGTCTTACGTACGTACGTACATACGTGGCTATTTTGGGACAATTTGCCCATCTGTTCTCAATGTCCCTCAAGTTAAGGAATGCCCACATAATCTAAAGGAAGACTCAAGGCTTTGCATCATAAGATCGAAATAACAATGTGATGTGATCAATTAGTCTTTGATAAACCAATAATCATGTTTGATTGAAAACCACCTTTGGGATCTTCCTGGATGAAAATCATTGTTTTTATCTGAGAGGAAAGAATTGTAATCTAATATACTAACAAGATTACGCTGGTCGATTCCATCACGCATAAATTCGGTTTGTTGTTTTTATTTTTGTAAAAGTTTTTTCTCTTAAAAGTCAAAGTCGGCCGTTGCCTGAATCCTTTGACAAAGATCAGTCATTAAATAAAGAAATGGATGTAAGTGGATGTTCTGAAGCACTTTAGAAGGCAGTTGTGTCAGTTTTAGCGTGGGACACTCAACCTGCAGCTGGAACAGAATTCCCATCAGTCTCTAA
This sequence comes from Craterocephalus stercusmuscarum, assembly GCA_037177115.1. NCBI lineage: Eukaryota > Metazoa > Chordata > Actinopteri > Atheriniformes > Atherinidae > Craterocephalus > Craterocephalus stercusmuscarum. The sequence goes on from JBBDHI010000020.1 coordinate 19,252,616, forward strand.
AATCTCTTGAGACAAATGAATTTTTCCCCAAAGTTTTAGAAAACGACAATCATGATGTCATCGTAGAAGAAGTCAGTCATCTTTATTGACTCAAAGAAGGCTAAATGAAACCCCTCTACTTCCCAGGCAAATCCTCCTACATGGACAAGCCTCAGCATGAAGACATGCACTGCTATACCGCCAACCTCGCCCCCATCTTTGTGTATTTTACAGAGTTATCTTGATTGATTGCAACATATTTTACTGTCACAGCTCATAGTGAGGGTGGATGTGTTTCCAGAACAATTGGGACCATCTGGATCTGAAGTGTAGTCTTGCCTGAAGTATGTCAAAGGTTTTCCTTCGTTGTGTTGTGGCTATTTTAAGAGCGGTTGATGTCGAGGTTCCGAGCCACATTATATTATTTTGTCTGTCTTTAACTTTGGAGGGGGAGGGGGCTTGCAGACAGAGAGAAAAGAGGGAGAGTGTTGACGAAGTTTATCTTTACGCCCTTTTCTTAGCGCTTTTTTGTACTACGAGAGATGTTATAGTAATCTGTTGGTGTGTTAAGCTGCCAAGAGCAGGGTGGACAGCCACTGTGGAGTCTGAGCTTTATAGAGCCTGTAATAATCATGGGTCTAATTATGGAATATGTTTCTATAATAATCCCACCAGTACTAGATTGTGTGATTGTCGTCCAATCGCCGCGTTCCGGCGGCCCGGCTCCGGCCGCAATGACAAGCTGCTTTGGGGAGGCGCGAGGCGTGTAGCGGTGACCTAAGCAGGAGGTTTCTGGGAAGGCTGCTGAGGCTCGCCTGTGTGTGTGGGGGGGGGGGCGTATTCAGCTGCAATTCAGTGAACTCCAGGCAGCACACTGATGTGGCCGGGCTCCGGTTTCAGCGGTTTTACATTGTTTGGGCTTTTTCAAAAACAATCTCTTACTGGAAAGGGACCGTGAGAAATGCTGCGTTTCCTGGCTTTTCCTCCGGATTTTTTGAAGACAGAAAAAAAAGAAAGCAATCATTAAGAGTCATGATGTGAAATATGTTTTTCTTTCTTCTTCCTCTTATTTGGAATCGCGGCGTATGAGGTGAGAGAGAGGGAGAACGTAAAAAGAGGGACGGCATTGAAAACAGGGCTCTCTGAACGGGGGCCTCACAATGCAGGCCTTGTGCTGTGATTTGGTCTGTCCTCACCGAGCTGAGCGGAGGAATGGAAAAGATTATCCACAGGAATGTCTGGGGTGCCCTCAAACGGAGCGGGCCGCGTGACTGGCCAATAGGAGCGAGGCCTGCAGAGCGGCGGGCTAATTTTTTCCTGATGAACTCAGCCGCCTGCTCCACAATGCAGTCTGATTGCCAGGCCTGAGCTCACATATGGTCCGTGTTTGGAGGGTCCAAATGACAGGAGCAATCCTGCCTGAAGAAAGAAGGGTGTGTGGATGTAAATGTTTGTTAGTGCCCCCCTCCCCTTTTATAGCTGTGGAAGTCCTTCCCTCTAATGCAGTTGGAATATAAATTAACCACCTTTCACTTTTTCATGATGCATTTGTTGGACTGTTTTCCAAAAGTCGACCCAAAGTAAAGCAAAGAATTCTTTCCCTGCATGACAAACCCTGCAAGTGTTCCTGTTCCCCTTCCAATGCATGTTTACGGACCCATTGTTTGTCTATGTTGCTCTTGAGCAGCAGCGCTGCCGCAATAAGCCATGTGGTGGGCCTGCAGAGAGAGGCAGCATGTGTTTGTAGACCTTGCGGTCGCACAGCAGGGTTTAAAAGCAGCAGTTGGGGTAGAGGGTGTGAAGGAGGCCAAAGAGAGCAGTTCTGGAAAGGAGTAGCGGGGTAATAGAGGAGGCAGACGTTGGGTTAAAGTGGGGCCTTGGCTCCTCAAATTTCCCATCTTGGGGTCCTGCAGAGGTGAGGAGGGTCACAGAGAGGGGGCTCGTTATCCTCAGCGTGCTCACTGGGCTGTAATTGGCTGCCTGGGTTGCACACTTTTCCAGGCTGCTTCCTGCTGGAGCCAGAGAGGCTGGAGGACACCGAGCTGCCGTTTATGGGTGCTGGGGATGCAGCGATTGGGATGCACAAGCAGGAAAGGTGAAAACAAAGCAGCTCATCTTAAGCAGATGCTAATTTAGTTCTTTCTTTTTTTAAATGGTGTGGTTTACTTTAAGCCAGAGGACTGCAGATAAGAACTGCCAGACTGTATTAGTAAATGGCTGCTTGGTTTTATATCAGACTTATCCGTTACCATGAGTTATGTTGACTATGTTCTCTTGTTGTGGGGTTTGTTGGAGGAAGTATGAATCCCCTGGAAGAGTCTTACATTTTCTTGTTTCTTCAAAACTAGAACTGAGAGGGAGAAAGACATTAAATCAAATAAAAACGACATTATCAGAGGAAGATTTATCCCTGTCCAAATCCGTCATGTCCCTGACATGTTACATTGGAAATAATAACCTTTCCTACTCAGCTCAATTATTAGCTCTTCTGGTGAGCATCATCACCCAACCCACTTATTAATTGTTTGTTTGTTTGTTTATGTAACATGTCTCTATTTGTTTGTTGGTTTATTTATGCATTTATTTATCTATCCATTTATTTGTTTCATTTGCATATTTGGATTTTTTATTATTATTTCCTTGCTTACTAAATCAGTTGCTGTTGCAGGAGTCTCAATGCGATTAAAAATAGATTAAATTAAATATGTATAAATTAAATATAAAAATGTTAAATCTGTGGTTATAGTTTTATGTCAGAGGCAGAGAAAGTAATGCATTAAAAGAATAATCTCTGAGCTCATACTTTCCCTCAGATGGAGATGCATGAATACTGACATGAATCAGCCATGCTATCCAGTGGGATTCCCCCATATGACATGGCCCTTGGTGTCCGGCTGCCACTGCAGCAGAGGTGGAGGACTCTGCTCTGTTGCAGATTCTTGGCAGTCATTCGTGGCTGTTTGCTCGAAATCAGAGCGACTAAGCCTTTGATAACTCCCTGATCCGTTAATCCCCCAACAGCACCGTCAGAGTGAAATGCTATCTCATTGTTGCAGCTCGAACCCTGCAGAGAGCCAGGAGAGCGGGCCACCAGGGACACAGCATGCACAGGAAGTGGTCGTATCCCTGCCATGACAAACACTCATTGTCATCTCCACGGTGGCAGAAATGAGGATTGAGAGTTGAACTTAATTCTCCAAGGCTTATTAATATGGGTTTAAATGTGAGTCATAGTTGTGCAGAGGAAGCAACATTCAAATTTAAATTATCAGGAGCAAAGCATAATTTAAACCCAGAAAGGGCTCTGGTTTTGTTTTAAATGCATTTCCTGTTCCTATTTTTAGCTCTATTTAGGCTGCCTGTGATATATTCTCTCAGAGGCACTTTTCACAGATGAGGTGAAATTCCGTTGTGCCACAGATTCCAGCGCTCCTCTGAGTTTATCCTGACCCCTTGAGTCAGATTAACTGTACATTTTGTGAGGCATTGCATCTAGAAATGGGGAAGGAAACAGAAAAAAAGGAAAAGAAGCCCTGCATTTTTTATTAACATCAATTAAACATGAATAAGCAAGTTCTCATTCTTCGGGCCCCATGTTGCCTAACACAGAACAGTATGTTAATCACAGTGAAGAACGCTGGAATATATGGGCAAATTAACCAAAGGCATGAATATAAATGAGGATGTACATCTTAACCCAGATATCTCACTAGTGATTCTGTCTCCTCTCCGGCCGAAAAAACACTAGAATCCGCCTGCAGCGTCACTGCAGTTTTTCTGGCTCCTTAAGCATGACCCCAAAGCAGCGTGTTTACAACAGTGTCACTGACTAAGTGTGAGGGACACTGGCCTCGACCAGCCGCAGATAAACACTCCAGCATCAAGATAAGCAGGGAACTGCATCCGTGTTGGATTTGCAAAGGAGCAGTGAGGCTGCCTCATGACACACTGCATGCTGTAGTTGCATGCAGATTAATATGCCGCAGGCTGGGATAAATCACCAAACATGTCTTCTCAATAAGAAAAAGACATATGTGCTATAAAAAACAATCACCAGCAGCAAGTACGCAAAATGAGACGAGATTCTTTAGAAGTGCAATCCGTTTTGTTTTCCTTCTGCTGGCTAAGATGATTGAACATGAGAAAAGTTTGCATTGAGCATCTGGATTTGCTAATAGCAGCTGGACTAGATATTTTGATAAGGTCCGACTGACGGAACAGGCTAATTTCTGTGATTTGTTTCTCCCATATGTCTTTTTTTTCTCTGATCCTTTCCTGTTGTTACGCTTTGCTTCTAATATCCGGTGCTCCTCAGGTTGTGTTTAAGAACCACAAAAAGAATTTGTCTGAACTTCTGTTATTTTCTTCATCACTTTTCTCAAAGTTTGTATGGGATCCATTACAGACTGCTTGCTTCTTCGTTTTCTACCTCCAACTAGGCCTGTCGCAATAAGCAATGAGTCAGTTAATCTGAAGGTAAGAAAAAATTAGTTTGCCAGCAGCGATGTCTTGCTCTCTTGAAGGGAAATCTTGTTTGCAGAGACTACGTTATCTATCATATTTATTGTTTTTGGTTGTGTTTGGATTTCATTCATCATAATGAGAGTCCATTCTATATATTGCTTTTCTTTAGTTATTTAAATTTTCTTTCCGTTCCAGTGAAAATGTTGTTTTAGAAATGAATGTTTAGGGATCTTCGAAAGGATGTTCACTCATCATTTTGGCATTATCATTATATTAGTTGACACTAGTCTCAAAATGACAACTTAGTGCAATATTATCATTTATTGCAATAAATTCTTAGATGAATAATCGCACATTGCAAAATTTGGCATTGTGACAGGCCAACCTCCATCCCATTTAAAGAAGTTGCTTGGGAAGTTCAAGCTGTCCTTTGATAGCAGACATGCAGCTTGATGCCACCAGAAGCAGCTGCAGCTCTTTCCCCGTTCAGTGTGGTCACTCAAATTTGAAGGGCAGTGGCGGCTGCATACCATCAGCCTCTGCGCTTCCTCTCCACCCCTAGAGGAGGAGAAGCATGGGGTGAGAGACATACACAGACAGTCGGGGATGTCGAGGCAGAGAGAGGGGAGATGACTGTTGGTATTTTGATGCTAAAGTGATTTGACATGTTTGGCATTATAGCTGGCTCGGTGGTGGGGGGAGGGAGAAGCGGCGCTTGATCGGAATGTCACCAATGCCGATCTCATGAAGTGGAAGGTCAGAGCGTTGCACCTGCCACCCTTGCCCACATATAGTTGGCGCTCCCCGCAAAGGGCAAACCAGGAACTGTAGAATAAGAACAGAGGACGAAGGGTCAAAGACATGTGTGTGTACAAGCGTGGATGATGGAGGCAGGGTGGCAGAGTCATGACCTCCCAATGTCAAGTCTTGGCTGCACAGCAACAGGCCCACCCGAGTGTGCTAATGCAGGCCAGTACATGCTGGGATGTGAGAGGTGGAAGTGGGGGGAGAAGTGTTTGCAACTCCCACATGCTTTCTCCTCTTAGAGACGCTCCTTGAGGTGCGTGGAGAAAGCGAGGGTGGGAGTGATGGTAATGCAGAGGCTAATGGAAATGTCTTGTCAGGACTCGCCGTTGGCCTGAGAAGCCGGCTGCCCTCGAGGAGTGTGGACCATGACCGCTGTAGCAACACCAAAGCCCCTGTTTTAGCAAACAAACAAAACAACAACTAAGATGCAGGAGGTCTCAAAGCTGGAAAAATGAAGACCATAGTGGTTGTTTGGGATTGGAGCGAAATCAAGATATCTCCTTAAGCTTCCCTAAAGTTAGTTCCAGTCATCTTTCCTACTCCAAGTAACTCCATTTATTATGCTATATTTGCTGTGCCACCAAAGAAAGAGTACATTTTGGGAGATGTTATTAGCATGATTCATGATGAGATTTGGGCAAGGAAGAGGCTATTGGATAATAAAGTGATTGCTTTTTAATAAACAATGAACAACAAAAATACATTATGATTTTAAAAAGCAGCTTTTCTTATATTTAGCTGCAGCATTAGCTGATTAGCATGAGCGGTCTAAAATATTAAACCAGTTTTTAAATCTGTTAAAAACACTTCATTGTAAAAGTTGCTCAGTTAAACTATGTTTTCATCCTTTTTCTTCCCTGTCATGGCTGCCGTAATCCTCTGTGTCAGCCCAACTGAAATCATAAAAGCTTGTAATTTGGACCTAAACACAACTTTGTGCTGTAAACTGAAAGTAAAAATAGATTAAAATGGTTGATGTATTGAATATTATGAAGAACATAGCTTGGGGATTGTCTGATATGTCAACAAGTAACTGTAATAATGTAATAAATTGGAATCATTTTTTAACCCCTCTTTAGCTCATACCTCTGCCCGCCCTCCATGGGTGCTCCAGTTTGCAGGGGAACCTTGGGGGTGGTGGGGGAACTGTTGCAGAAAGTTGACCTTTTATCGTACACCCATGCAGCTGGCTCAGACAGTGCGACTGTATGGTGGAGTCTGGTCTGTTGGAAACAACGTACCAAACGCCACAGGGGCATTGTGTCCACAAGTCCATTACAAGCACTGACATTGAGCTAATTGACTAGAGCGGTTGTACAGCACAGGCAGTGGCATGAGGTTTGGGCATGGGGGGGTGGGGGTATTAACAAGAACAGATGGTGCAGATGATGATAGATTGCAATGTCAAAGTTGATACATTGACATATTCGTGGCTGTCAATCTTCAGATTGCCTGCGTGGTTCAGTAAGTCAGCCCTTTATAGACCAGTGAGAATGTTTCCAGATTCATAAACTTTTCAAGTGATTGAAAAAAACCTACATATTTGCATAAAATATTGGGGGAAAGTAATCTATTTATGTTCATATTTGTTATATATAATTCATATATATCATTGAACAGTAACGTAATGATTTACAGTGGATGTGTATAACATACCACAACAGGCTATGCTGTACCATCCTTCTCACTCATGGTAGAAACTTTAAAAATGACGCAGACCAGAAGTTTCCAACATTGCGTAAACATAAGACAGGGAAAAAAATTTCTCCATGTCCCATGAGCCTTTGTGATCTGTGGTAGTTTAGAAAGTAGCCCTTTGTAAGTAATTTAACATATTTGCTGATCATTGTTACACTGCACAATGATGACAACTACTTAAAACCATTCAGTTTTTGTAATAAAATACTGTACAGGCAAAACATAAAAGATAATTAATCACTACTAAAAATTTGAGGTTCAAACTAAATCCAAGTGCTCTCCCTTTTTCATGCTAGCTTTAACTCAGTAACATGAGTTAGGCAACAGTGAGAACCTGAACAAATTCAAGATAAAGTTAAAGCTTTAATTTAAAATTCAAAATTTAACATCAGAAAACCTAATAACTTAAGTTCTTTATGCAAAGCTCATTATAACAAGTAAAGTTTAAAAAATAGAATAAGTACAAATAACTTAAAGGGGCTGTCTGTTTTTACAGTGTAGAAGATCCCATGGAAATCTGGTAGTTGCATTTCTCACAATCTGACACCTTTTTATATGTCGTGGGAACATCTTCCTCTCACCTGCATTGCTAGTCCCCTCCCTAAGGCTGCAGAAAGCTCACTCAGGAATGAGTTAATAATTTACAAAACAGTTTTGCACTAAGCATTGTGAAACCATGTAGAGGACCTGGAACATTTAGTTCCTATCTGCTAATACTTGTGATGTTGCGATGTCCGCTGCAGCATCAGGCCAAGAGCTTAACGCCGGAAAGAAAAGCCTCAGCGGGCGTAATGCGGGATCAATCTGTGTTTGTACCCAGATGTGCATGCTTGGCCTGCATCTGTGTACGGACTGCATGTTCTGTCCTCAAAAGGCTGTGTGCCAGGATTGTGTGGCAGGATTGTATTTTATGCCACCCAGGTGAGTGATTAGAAGGAGTCCCCTAAACATCCCCACCACCTCCCAAATAGACTTTTGTTTGGCCGCTCCTGTGTGAGGACATCTATGTCAAAGACAAAATGAGCCGCAGCAGCTGCCTGTAACCCAAGCTGATAATGAGCATGTATTTGTGTTTATTTAACACCCTCCCTGCCATCTGTTCCTCGTATTGTGATCCACAGACAGGGCACGTGTGTGTGAGTCTGATGATTATACAACACGCTGGGCTAGTCTTTTTTTTTTATTTTTTTATTTTTTTTTGTGGTGGCGATGTCTCTCCAGACACCAGCTCTCCACAGGTTCCGTTATTCAGGCTTAACTGAGCGGCTGAATTGAAACAAGACAATCAGAGAAACCGTACCAGGCGGCAAATGCAGCATGCAACAGAAAAAATACACACAAACTGTCCAGTCACAGCCACTTTTTTGTTGTCCATGTGCAGATGCACATACGGACTCTTAGAGATGAAACTAAACCGTCCTGAAGTGCACGTAGAGGACGGTGTGTTTTTACATCGTTCTGTTTAATACAAGAGCTCTTTGTGTTGTTCTCCCTCCATCTGTCCGCGAATGTTGCGGGGGTTTAACAGGGGTTAAAGGACAATTCAGAGCTTATGGAAAAATAAACAAGTCTATTATCACTGATAGTGCCTGGGTGTTATGTGGTAATTAAGCCTTTGTTGATTTTTGCCTCCGACTACCTGTCCACATAATCATTATATTTGAACTCGCCGCATTTAGTATGTGGGAGGGGAAAAAATTTATGCCTAAGCACATCGAGCTGTAGGTTATGTAATGATCATAACCTGTTTTCTGAGCAGCACTGGAAAAGAAAGTATTTATTACATGGCTCTACAGCTCTTTGTTATCATACTGCATGAGTTATTATGCCTTCTGATACTGATATTATCTGAAGGAGAGGCCGACTTTGGCCTGATTTAATGGCTGTGATCTTTTATCTGTTGCTTTATGTGTAACAGTGTTGTTGACAAGCTGTGTGTGAGTCGGCAGGATTCAAAGCAGAGATAAATGTTCTTTAAGGCTTAAAAACCTTGTGGATACAAGCGTCTTATTTTATGCAAATTTTCTAAACTGATGCTGACTCTTGACTAAACTCTTGTTCCTTTCTTTTCCCGGCTACTTCCATTAATGGGGTTTATTGCCTGATCAGTAGGGGTGGTGAAAAAAATCGATTTTAATCGGAATCGAGATTCTTGTTCATCAAGATTCAGAATTGTTTCAAAATTTCCAAGAATCGATTTTTAAAAGGCTAAAAATCATTAGCTTGACTACTTTCATAGC
>JBBDHI010000020.1:19290509-19300509 GCA_037177115.1 Craterocephalus stercusmuscarum
AGTAACAAGTGTCACGAAAGTGTAAAGAAAAGAAAAGCAGAAAATCATCAGGAGCAAATATATAAACTATATGTTATTAGTGGATGGTAACCTGAGAAAAACATGAACAACAACCACAATCTCTTTTATTTTTACATCTGGCCCAGGTTTTCATGGTAAATGAGAAAAATAACTAGCCTATGATATTTCAACTGGTGTGAGTGAATGAGAATGAGCATATTTGTCCTTTAGAAAATATATTTTAGGTCATTACTGGTTCCAGTTACTGGTCCATTAGTGCAGCGGTTCTCAAACTGGGGTTTGCAAGATCATTTCAGGGGATTACCAGAGAATTGTTGAAAATATAACCAGCATTTATCAAATAAATCTGTTATTTTTCAACAAATGAATGCATAAATCCACATTAACCCTGCCTATTTACGAAGACTGACAGTTTTGAGGATCCTGCAGGAGGACCCTTCTGATATCATACAATTAATCGTTGGGTGGGGGGCGCAAACTAAAACGTATACATATGTGCTTGCTGATTTAACCAAGAACAGATTAAATAAAGAGTTGAAAGTGACAGTGAGGCTGAAATGATGTGACATGAGATGCCTGCGTTGGTCTCACAGATGTCTATTTCAGCGTCTAACTGGAACCTTGTACTGTTCCTCTGCCAGGGTGGAGGACGGCAGTTTGATGTGCGAGTACGGCGCAGAGGTTAAAGACGATGGCGCTGCCCTGTGGTCGTGAGGCGCGGCACCTCTGATGAGACCTGATTTGAGTCAGACGGCGTATGCCACTTACTCTTAACACTCGGCTGACTTGCTTTTTTTCAGGAGCACTTAACTGGAACGAGGTCACAGCTCAGCTCAGACTCGTCTGTATTTAAGCGCCCGGCGCTCAGCATGGCCCTCGCCTATAACCGCACACACACACACACATTACAGGGACATATGCTATAATTTTCATGATTTTAAAAGGCGCACGCAGTTTTATTTATTCCTTTCTTTACTCCTTGCTGTCCACAGCAACCTCTTGTTTAGCATAATGTGCAATCAGGGGTGTCAGGGATTTCTCCAAGCATGGAAACAGCAAAATCAGGTGAAAATAACTATAAACCGCTCATGATTGGACCCTTTGCCTTTTTTAGTATAACAAGAAGTGGTAGTAATAAAGAGCGGGGCGGCTTAACCGTCCTCCACATGAAAGACTGTGTGATGAAAGCCGGGGACAGGATGGCCGAGTGTCCCCTTCTTACAGGAATTTCTACGTCCTTCAAAAGCAAAAACCACATTTAAAGAGAAGCAGAGTCCTTTATCATCAGCCAGTTCTCACATCCAGACACACTGACAAGCTCTGTTTCTCATGATCTATCGGGCTTCGTGCAGGAGATCAGAGAACTATCCGGATATTCCAGAGAGGACGAGAGCAGTTTGGCCGTGACAGGAAAGCTATACCGTGTCTTTTGTTCTGCGGGTTTCGCTGTTATAAGACATGTCGCCTCTTGTTTGCCGAGGTGCATGAAGGGGAGCTCTCTGGCAGGAAGCCTTCCCTGGTATGTGGTCAGAGGCGTTGCCAGACCACAACTGTGCTTATTACCATCAGACCCATCAGGGGGCTTTGTCTGCAGGATTCAACACAGACCGTCCCTCCATCACAGACACCACAACTCCTTCAAGCAGCTGGAAGGGATTATATGCAAGGCTTGGAATACGTTTCACACTTCCACTTACAATAGCAGGAGTTGTCCCGCTGTTGTCTTTGGTGGAAAAAAGGCTTCTTTATCATCCATCCACTGCAGGGTCCAACTTTCCATTTTGCGGCTCAGCCCGTACCCCTCTGGCCTCGGCGCTCCGGCCCTTGAAATCTCCCCGAGGACCCTAAACCAACAACAGGCCCCCGACGTGTCCCAGCACACCTTAAAAACACACATAAAGCTGGACTGTTTGGAGAGGCAAACACAGAAGAAGAAAAAAAAAAAAAGCAGTAATGTGAAAAAGGTGTAAATGTTTTACAAGAGATGGAACACGCGCTTAATAAGTTATAAATGAGCTGAGGCGGTGATGATGTCATGTTCCAGCACTGGGCATGTCGTGTTCGGGCGACCGGGTTGCTAGGAAACCGCACCACAACATGCTGCAGTGAAAAGGAGGAGAGAGTGAGAGCTGCTTCCTGTATAGGAGTAATAACGGTCCACCGGAGCTCTGACGGACCTCGCTGTGGCTCCGCACGCCATCACGGCCGCACAAAGGATCTGTGTTCAGGCTCCCAGGGAAACCATTAAGACCCTCCACTGTCAATCAACCCCCACATGTATTGAGGAAACGCTTTCTTACAGTCCGTGCTGTCTCCAGGTAGCTATTAAAAGCAGATCCACAGCTCACTTTTACCCCAGCACAAGGAAGCACGGCTAATGTGCAGATTTCATTCAGCAGTGCTTTGAGCTTCGTGTTGAGAAAATGTCCCTAACCTGAGAGGGAAGCTTTCGTGTTGGGTATTACAAGCGAATTAGTGCGTCTGTAATGCTAAAACTGCTCTGGCAACTTGGGGGCCGATTCCTGCCTTAAACCTGCGTACAGTGGCCAGTCATCAGCGAGCTGACGCTGCACTGTTTACTGTGATAGCTTTGTGAACTGTGTGTCCCGGCTCACGTGGGGCTACAAAAGAAGCAGCAGCTATGAGGGTGAGAAGCTGTGACATCAGGTTTCATAGAGCAGCCCGCTAGCGGGGGCTTTTAAATACTGGGGATGAAATAACTAGGGGGGTCACTAACTTATTTCAGAGCTCCCTATAATCCCCTTAAAGGTTTTAATTCCATCTGTTGGTGTGATCTTACTGCAATCCAATACCGTCTGTGGACAGACGTGTAGTGCAGCGACTGTTTTTCAGTCCCACCCACCTGTAACTTCTGTTTATGAGCAAGATGTAGGTTTATACAGTGTTTGCTCAGACAGCTTCTTCTTCTTTGGTACTGCACACAGGGGCTTCTGAAGTGGAAATGGGATACACACAAGAAAGAATCTGTTACAAAGAGGCAGACGTGCACCAGAAGCACGTTTCATTCTTTGATTAACATTCTGAAGTGTCCGGCGGCTGCAATTTGCCAATTAGTTTTGTATTCAACACACACACACACACACACACACACACACACACACACTGTTCCCTGACTTAAAAGAGCAGCAGCTTTAAAAGGTAGAACACATTGTCCGTCATAAGAAAGGTCGGTGTTTTGATTCTCGGCACCTCCACGTGACATATCCCAGCTTTGTTTTGGGAAAATACTACAAAAGTGCTTTATTAATATTTAAGTGTGCAGACAAGCCCGGCTCTTGTTTTCCATCCAAGGATTATCCACACAGTTAAGTGGAGACATTTGTCTGGCATGAGTGGAGACAGTCAGTCAAATTTTGCAAACAGAGTTTAACTTTTTAAAAATATAATAATAATTATGTGAATATGAATTAATATTAGATTAAAGAAGCATCTATGTTCACCTTGTTCATGTGTAATAATGTGAAGATAGTTCTCTTTTTCTTGATTCTGAAGCTTTTCATCAAAAGTCTTATATGCACCCATCTGTCTGTCCATCTATCCATCCATTCTCCCTCCTCTGCTCATCTGAGGTTGCTTTGCGGTGGCAGCAGCTTAAACCGAGACTTCCTTTCCCTCGTCTCTTTTCCCTCATATTCCCAGGCCAGCTGATAGGAAAAGTCCCTCCATTGTTCCCAGTGGGTTGTCCATGAGGCATCCCACCAGATGCCCGAGCCAGTATAAATCAGTGTATCCTCATCTGAACACATTTTACATTGTCTTGCTTTTATTTAACAAAAACGAATGACACAAAAAGGAGAATTGTATAAAAACAAATATCAAAAATCATACACGCTGTGATTAAATACCTTCCTGAACCTACTTTAGCAGCAATAACTTGATTGAATGATTTTCTGTCTGACATTATCAGTCACATTGTCATGGAGGAATTTTGGCCCGCTCCGCCTACAGCTTTGCTCCTGGAGAGCTTGGCTCAACCCTCTTGAATGTTTTCCCTTGTGAATGACCCTTCTTACTGTAGACTGATGGATGAGTTCGGAAACAACCTCATAATCCGCCCCAGATTGATGGGCAGCAATAATTGCACCGTTAAGATCATCACTGATATCTTTACTCCCGGCAGTGTGCGTCTGAATGGCCGAAACCTCAGCTTTTGGGCTCACTTCCTCTCTGTTCCCATCGGTGGCGAGCGGAAATGCTCGGCCATTTACCACAGAGCGGCACGAAAAAAACGCCACACATGGTGAAAGTGGAGGCTTGTCACGGAGTGCCACAGACTCTGTTTTGACCTTGTCAACTGTCTTCCCTGCACGCTGAGCCAGATGGATGCAGATTGTTGGCAAATGAGGGGGAAAACAAAGCTACATTTGGGAAAACACTGCAGCGTTTAGTTGTATCCTGGTCGGGCACGCGATTGGACAGAAAGCATGAAAACTCAAAGCCTATTAAACACACATTTAATCATTTGTGAGCAGTAAAGCGACTTTTAAGCAGTTGTAAAACTGGTCGAAATGCTCAAAATCAAGACTCATCTGGAGATATGTGTAGGTTTATTGTGTAAATGCCATAGGAAAGTTTAGATCTGGACCATGTGACTCACAGATTCAGCAGCAGGTGATGTAGTGCCCACAGGAACAGAGCTGTTTCCTGTAAAAACATCCCATATGCTCGTCCACATTCACACCAAAGCCAGAAAGGGCACACTCACCATTTGCGTGGAGATGTGTGTGTGTGTGTCGTTTCATCTCCATGCAGGCGTGCACACGCATCAAGAATGCACACACGCACGCACGCTGTGGACAAAAACTAAAAGCACTTGAGAGCACAACTTGCCCAGACTCTGCCACGCTGAGGTGAGACAACAGCTGAAAGCCGCTGCGCGTACACTGCCATCACACCGCTCTCAATATCTTATTTCTCTGTAACACAAGCTTCCCTCTTTGCATGCACAGGAAGTCATATCGGAACACACACACATAAACGTACATGGTGCCGGAAGTGCTGGTAATGATTTATTTTATTTGCCATGGCACAGCGTGAGCTGGGTTTGAAAACGAAAGGATGTCTTCTAATATCCACATCTGTCTGATTCTGGTAGAGAGAGAGGAGAGGGGGTTTTATTAGAGCTGAGCTCCAGTTTTCCAGTCAGGGATACTTCTCAGGGATCTTAATGTTGTCACCAAAGTTAATGGTTTAGAAATGATCATGTGTTTGCTGAGTGAGCTATTAAAGCACATGAGGTGAGGCAGAGCTGTGACAGAAGCCTTTAATGAATTCACTTACAGGCTGAAAAATACAGTTTTATGGTCATGTCGAGCAATTAAGAGTGGCCCCTAAACAGATAATGCAGTTTTTCCTTTCCAGGAATCAATATTTGTCTATGAAACACTTTTTCAAGCACATTGCAACTCATTGTGTTTTACAAGACGTGTGAATAAGTGTATATAGAGTAAAATATAGCACTAAACTTGTTATTACCATGCTATAAAGATTCTATTTGACTGTATAAAAACCTTTACTCTGAAACAATGTGATGCATTTCCCCTTTCCCAACTCTTTGAGTGATATGATACATGTAAAACATGAGAAGTGAGTCGGTTATAGTTCAGGTCAAATATGAATGAAACATGCACATTGTTTTTGATGTTAGTGCAGAGATGCAAAGATTCATCTAAATTCCATTTTTCCTTCTTCCTTCCATGGCGCTCATCCACAAATAACTGCACCACCGTTTCATTCACACTCTCACGTCCGAACACGTTTCTCCCAAAACTTATATTCCAATTCATGCCCGGTTGGTGTCTCGGCGGGAACGCACACACACACACACACCCAAAGGCCACAGAAGAGCCGGCTCCATTAACAGGCCTCCTCCTGGACGAAATCCGATCTGCTGGTGTGTGTCCAGATAAGATTCTCACACACAAACACGCCGTGAGAAGAAAGTGCTCACTCATTCCTCCCATAGTTTCCAGCCGCCAGATGAGTTAGCTTTTTTGGAAGGAAGTGATTGTCCCGAGGTGTCAGAGGTGAAAGGGGACTGGAGGTTATCACGAGGTCACATCACGACCCGATCCTCCGTCATCACCTCCCGCCAGGCGGCCGCTTCGGCTTCTCCGTCTTTCAACAGGAGATCTGCATCCACTCTCCTCGTTTCCACGCTCTTTTTTTCAGAACTTTTCTTCTTTTTTTTTTAGTTTCATGCCTTGAAGCAAAAGTAAATTAAAGTTACAAAATTTATTATTTTTTTTATTTTTTTCAGGCCAAGCAGCTTGCAGGCAGTGATACAGTGTTGGAGGCTGAGATCTGTAAAGTAGCACACTCTATTCCTGGTAATGCCACGCTGCTGTATAATGAAAAAAGAAAAAAAAATTCATAAAAGAGTTCTGTAAGGGCATTTTGAAAGCATACAGTCGAGATAACTTCCTCACTATTAAACAAGGTGCCCTTGAAGTGGAAAACAAGCAAAGTTCCACATGAGGGTTGCACGTCGAGGAGCGCTGCGCCAGGATTTGATGTCTCCTTTTGAAGTGTCTTTGTGAGCGCGCTCCGTGCTCCCACTAAGCCCATCTTAGGCGGAGGCCTTCTATGTTTTACCTCATCTTCCCTCTTTTTTTCCCTGCTCCGACTCCTGACTTTGTTTCACCATCTCATGTTGTCATTGCATTACGGAGAGTTTACCGGCGCCTCGGCTTTAATTCATCGCTCGCAGCTCTTTAATACATCCAGGGAGGGGGGGAAAAAACTATTTGAGGAAGTTTTAATCATTTTGTTCGGTGTTGGGTGGCACCAAACATATAATCACATATAGCAGTTCGGTGCAGAATGTGACACCCGCAAGCGGGCGGACTCCCGGCTGCACTGGATGTACCAATCAGATGTTATGTAACACCTGCAGCACATGAGGCGTCCCAGTCGCTCTTGTTTGACATTGTTCCGCAGGAAATCTCACGTCCCACATTTCATGTGCCTTCTCCCTCAGCCTGTAGAACTTTGAAGTCTTCTTCTTCTCCAAATAGAAGATCTTCATCAGCGTTCCCCCAAGGCGGCACGACGGCACACACAGCTGGTGTATCTCCAAAAGCGAGGGTCACATGTGTGTGTTGTAAGGCAGGGTGCATGTATTCTATTTCCAGAGCCAGTCCTGAGCTACTTTAATCCCCCCGCCTTGTGTCCATCGCTGTGGGCAAGAGAGAAAGAAAAAGCCCCCTCACTACCACAAGGGAGCAACGTTGCTGAGATTAGGTTGCAGATTTACTGAAAATAGACGGTGAGGGGCAGAAATCTGTTCTGTCAGGCAGACAGAGGGTTTGATGAAGCCAATCTCAGCCAAGGAGACGGCTCTGCGAGGGCTGTGGAGGAGGCTAGACTCAGACGTTTAAGGGAGGTAAGACTTCCTTGCACGTGTACGTGTGTTTGTGGATGAGCATGCAGCGATGTGTGCAGTTAGATCGCTCCCTTTGTGTCCCATAAAGCAATCTGAAACCATCTTAATGGATATAAAGAGGGAGACCTTTTCTACATTAAAAATAATTTAAAAAAAAATCTCTTGTCTTTTATAAGAAGTAGAACACAGTGAAATGCACATTTCTTGTTGTAGACTGAGGAAATCCACTTTTTTTTTTAACTCAACCCATCATTCAAATGCTGCCAATAATTCAAACCCTCGTGCTACCCAAGTTCCCGTGACAACTCCGCATAGTCTCGCTAAATTCCATGGAAGTGTGAAACAATGCAGGAGGCATGACGTTGAGTTAAGTCTGATTCCGTGTGCAAGCACCGGCGTTAGGAGCGCGTCTCGGCGGGGGCTTGCTATGCGTCGCTCCGAGCTAAAGACACGTAAGTGCTGCTGACATTTCTCCAACTGTGGCTGTTAAAGAGGAATCAAGATCAGGAGCGCAACAACTTCAGGAGATGAATTGAGATGCCTGGAGCCGCAGCAGCTCATGTACACTTTAGCGTGTTCGAGTAAATGCCTGATTGTATCAACTTCTGTCACTTCAGCTTCACCTTTGCAGCTGTGAGAACTATCGCGTTGCATCCACTGTAAATCGGAGGGAGCTTTGTTACCTACAGCTGCAGGCTCCAATGGAAGAAGTTGGTCATTGGAGCCTGATACATAACTGCAAATAAATAAGGCTATCTGACAGTATCATTGGTTAATGCAAACATTAAACTTGAACAGATTTCTTTACTGAGTCAAAAGAAGGTGGATTTAATAAAATAAAAAAGACAGAAATATAAAATAAAGATAATCTAAATAAATAAGAAATATAGACAGATGCAGTAAACTGATAATATAGTGAAAGAACATGCTCCATGCTGAGTGTGGAAGCTCCGTTCTTCCATCCACATGGCTGTCTGAGTTAAAGGGACTCCATCGTTCGGTGTTGTCTGACTGCTCCAGCTTCATCCTCTGCTTTGCTGATGGAATCTGTCAGGTGACGCGGTGAAAAACATGTTTTATGATGACAACATCATGTTTTGTCCTGAAGATATTTTTCTGTCCTGCTTTATTATGGCAGATGAGAGAGTTTGCCTGCTACAGAGAGTGTTTGTGGTAATTTGATAAAAACAACACTGACTACTGAAGCACACAAGGCCGCTCTGCACGTCTCCACTAAATAACCCTCTCCTTTTTCTTTTCATGTGAACCCACAAGTGCTTTTGCTTACTAGTGCTAATGCTTAGCTTGCCTCCATTCCCTCTATTTGGTGTTTTTATCCCTCCATGGAAACTACTTGCAAGTAGTTAGAGCAATTAGCCTCCTTTTGCTTTTCACAGTTAGCAGAAAGAGAGAAGAGGTCACTCCGGGATGCATTTTATAAAAGCTCCTTTCCACAGAAGGAGGGGGGGGGGGGGTTCGGGCAGCATTTGCTGTTGGACTCCAGGCTGCAGCTGCACCGCTGCTAAAACAAATGCTACCTCTTTACTCTCCCGTACTGTTAAATTTTGCAGTGGAGTTATGCTAGCGCTGAACATTTCTGAGCCAGCGGGGCTCGTGGTGAGCATGAATCAAAGAGTTGCTGGGGTTGAGTGGTGTAAGATCCTGCTGCGCCAGATTTAGACCTAAAACAGAGGTGGGGAAAAAAAGAGGCGAGAGACTGTGGGAGCTGCCCAGAGAGCTGATTAATCTACATTAAATACAGAGCTTTCTCATACTAATTGTCCATGTTTGAGGGTTTAACATCTTCTCTTTTCAGCAGATCCGGCTCTTTTGTGGCTCCTATTCATGTCATTATGTAACCATCAGACACTGTGCGATGGAGTGTGCGCAATATTGCCGGGTTTGAGTTCAGGGGTCTGTTTTGTGACCTGTAGGCGTGTGTGTTTGTGTGTGTTGATGTTTCAGCTGAACTCTCCGATGAACTCGGTCAGCAGCACGGAGGACATTAAGCCCCCGCTGGGCCTCAACGGCGTGATGAAGGTGCCAGCCCAGCCCTCGGGCACAGCTCTGTCGCTCACAAAACACATCTGCGCCATCTGCGGCGACCGCTCCTCAGGTGAGTGATATCTGACCAGACCACCGTCTACAAGGGAAGTACTGAAACAAAATCACAGAAAATAGGAAGTGATGTGTTTGTTTTTTTAATGAAAACCTACAAGAAAGCAGTAAAAAGTTAGTTTTACTTGATGACGATTGATAAGAGGAAGAGTTTAAAATAATCTCTCAACAGCTGGGACACCACTAGGAAGAGTATTAGGACCACTGAAAAAAAAAAAAAAAAGTTTTCACTTTAATCTCAGGATTCTGATATTAATCAAAAATATTTTCTTCAGGACATTTTTTTTTTACTTTTCAGAAAAAAAATTTGAAGAAAGAAATTCTCCTTAAATCTTTTGTTTTTAATGACAGAATTCTGACTTTTTACAGAATTCCTTTTTTTTTTCTTCAGTGGCCCTAAAACTTAAAGGAGAACTTTTTTTAAACCTGGGGTCTGTTGTCATCTTTCCTCTCATA
>JBBDHI010000020.1:19304562-19316292 GCA_037177115.1 Craterocephalus stercusmuscarum
GGTAGTAGTCGTAGTGGTAGTAGTAGTAGTGGTAGTAGTAGTAGTAGTAGTAGTAGTTGTAGTCGTAGTAGTAGTAGCAGTAGTAGTACTGTAGGAGTAGTAATAATATTAATAATGATAATAATAATGTATTTGTTTAATTAATTGTTCTTAAATTATCATTGTCCTAATAATGATACTTATTATTAGGACAATGATGAAAATTATCATTTCTTAAAAGTGATTTTAAGAAGATTGAATACATTTTAGAAAATAAAGTTAAACAAATCTTAAAATTGATTAAATGTGTGAAAAACGATGAATGTCTCAAAAGGTGAATGTCTTCTAGGATATGGTTAGACAAGGTTCCTTTACACTTGCACTTGCACAAGTTTTCAAAGAAGACTGACTAAAGAAAACTGAGGGGGGTCCAGTGAGAAGTGGGTCATTTCTTAATATTGTTCCATACAGTTGCATCTTTTTGCAAACCAAACCACGTGTAGCTGTTGTGTGTGTAAAATATATTTAAAGCACTTCTACACAGGCTGAATGCTAATCCTTTTTGATTAACATCACAACTCTTTTAGCCATTCCAGTAAATCTTGATTATTTTCACCAGTTGTGTGCTGGATGACAGGAGCTTCACTGCGAAGAAAAGCACAAGTGAGCGAGCAGTTTCTACTTTTGCGGATGTTACCACAACGCTGAATATTGCCCCCGAACGTTCCACAGATCAGCCGTTTTTTGTGTACGGAAAATGAACTTGTAATGTTGGTTCTGCAGAGAAGTCCAGGGCACCTCCCGTACAGAATGAACAGCTACAGCACTGTGTTGACTTAACAGCAGCCTTGGGGATAGAGTATAAAGCTTGAGTATCCGTGGGAAGCTTCCAGTAGAGCCTTTGTTCAAAAGGAGCCAGCTGAGGGGATATGCACATCTGATTAGGAGGACTCATGGTCACTAGCCCTTTGGAGGTGGTTTTTTCAACCATACCCATCTGGGAAAAGATCTCAGAGAGGGCATGCTGGTAGGATTAGCTACAGGTACATGCTGGCTGGATTGGGAGAGCCTTGGGATCCCCCAGGACGAGCTAATGGAAAAGGATGTCTCGGTTTTCCTCCTGAACCTGTTGCTGCTCTGAGATCAGCAGAAGAAAATGGATGGATGGATAAACAATATAATGGCTCGGCTTGTTTTTACAATATCTCTCCCTTCCAATTTTAGATAAATCAGGGATTTAATCAGACCCTGTCCATGGGTCCTGTGTCACGCTGCAGATGACTTATTTTGATATAAAGAAATTAGAGTAGATTCAGATCATAATCGAGTGAGATAATCTACCAGTGTAGTGAGATAATTGCACTTGGTAAGATTTCCTGAAATCAGAAAAAATATCTAGACTCAAGAAAAGTCAGGAACCTCTTCAAACCAGTGGTGAACTCCTCATTCCAGGTCCTTTATTAAGTTAGAAAACCTCAAAACCAGCCCGGCGATCCACTTTCAGTGTTTTTTCTTTCTCACTTGGAGATAAAATATTTTAAAACAAGCAACTAAATCAGAAAAATTCCCTGAATTCAACTATTGCTAATAATTCTTTGCTAATTAATTCGTCAGATTTATATTTAAATAAACTATTTGGGATTTAGAAACCAAGTAAGGAATAAAGGGCATGCTCTCAGAACACATTCTTCTTTTGTCTTATTTCCCCTCAAAGCAAGAAGAATGTGAGACTGTCCGAGCAACGTCAGCACCCACCGTCCATCACCAGCACTCATCACTCCGAAGCCCTGACTCTGAGCTCATACCATTAGTTATCTGCCGTTTCCATTTCCACCAAATCTTTGTGCTTCTTCCAGAAAGTTGACCCAGCACATCTGGAAACAGCTGCTGCCACTTGTTTCTGTGGGGATTTCCATTTGGTTTTGCCCGACAGTGTGGCTTTTTCTGAATGGAGGAGGCTAACTGGAGTATGCGGGAATTGCTTAATGATGCTTGTTGCCCTCTCCGGGACGAAAAGCGCAACTCTGATTAGAGTCGGTAAACATCGTTAGCGACCCGCCGCGGAGCCGCACAGTAAATCGGCCTCGGAGCGTTACTGCGGCGTGCTTAAGAGCAGGAAGAGTTGTTGTTATGTGAAGGGAAGAAAAACAAGCGGAGAGGTGTGAGTTTTAACACTCCGTGGAAGTGTTAAAAATATTAGTGCTCTCAGCAGCGCTCTTAAGCACTCTTTCGCACATCGAACATATCAATCAATGCTTGGCTCCATTATGGCACCACAGTTATTTTGAACGGAGAGCGCGTAGATCATGTGTGACGTCCAGTAGAGGGTCTTTTCTGTCTGATCCACATCTTTCTTGACCTTTTCTTGGCCTCCTGTCCCCCGTCGCCCCCTCTTTTTTGTATTTATGTCATTGTCGGGCTCTTTACTCCTTTCAAGGATATTATCATTTACTGCCTCTTGCCTCACTCTGTGTGCCGCCTAAGCCTCCCCTGCACCCCGAGGGCTGCGGTTAGAGAACAAGGCAGCAGTAGCCCAAAAGCCTAAGCGAATCCACAGAAAAACAGGATTAAATGAATTTATGCTCTCTCAGTCAGGACAGGAGAGAAGGAGGAGGAGGGAAGAATAAAGCTAACATGATTTCAGCCCTCCTCACCTCTCCGTGACTCCAACACAAGTATTCTACCCTTGGGCTGACCTCCACTGCCAGACAGCAGTTCCTCTAAAATGGGGCCCCTTTCTCCTTCTCCTCTAACAACCTTTGCTTCCCTCTCCCCTCACAACAAGAGCCGAGGCTTCTCCAGTTCAGGACATGAAATAGAAACCAGAGGAGGGAAAACCTAAGAAGACAGGTAGCCCTGCCTAGCCTTTATATTTCTATGTGTGTGTGGGTGGGTGGGGGGTGGGGGGGGGGTGTGGGGGGTGTGGGGGGTGGCTGAAAGTGAAAGGTCGTCAGGGCTGTAGACATGAACCTGTGCGCTGACTTTAAATTTCTAAAAAGCCTTTTATCACACGAAACTTGTGCGAAATGTTTTATTAATCCCAGCTTGGAAGAAAAAACCACAATACACAGATTTTTTTATTTTTTTTTTGCTTCCCGCTGGCGTTTTGAGTGGATTGAATTATGGCCCCCCCTGTTTTGTTAAAAAAGACAAAACACACATGGATATGTTGCGCTGGAGGGCGGACATGGGGTTTTTCTCCCGCCTCGGCCGTGAGCCTCGGTGTCTGATCAGAGTACAAACCGTCTCCTGTTTGGAGCGGGCGAGCCAATCAGATGACAGGACCTGTTGAAATCTGTTTCTGTGCACGACAAAAGTCCTCATTGATTTGTGCCGGGCTTTTTCTCTGTTTCTCTTTCTTTATTGGACTCCATTCATGGTATGAAAAGGCCATACATTAATCTCATATCGATGAGGGAATAAAAAAGGCATCTGTTTGTCATAGAAGGCGACATGAAAAACCTTTTCATTAAAAAAACTAGAAGTCCTTCGACATCTCCACAATGCTTTGCTTCATTCTCACTATTATTCATGATTGAACTTACACACACACACGCATCCTCCTTATCTGTGAGGCAGAACTTATCATTAACTACTAGCTGCAGAGAAAACTGAGACTGAATAAATCATTTTTGGTTAGTTTGATTATTAACTTGTTTGATCTCCATGCCGTCAAACAGCAGTAGTGACCAGAACCAGTTTTGTTACATGCAGCCGTTCAGGAGGAGCGCCAGCGAGCCAAGGAAAAGAGCGAGAACGAGGTGGAGTCCACCAGCTGCGCCAACGAGGACATGCCCGTGGAGAAGATCCTGGAAGCCGAGCAGGCGGTGGAACCCAAAACGGAGACCTACATCGAGAGTAACCTCGGCGTGCCATCCAACTCGGTGAGTTCTTTTCTTCTGTTTCGACACAAAACTGTGTCATTCTGCAACAAGGCATCAGTGTGTGTGCATGTGCATGCTCACAGCAGCACACAGGTCATACAGACTTACCCAGGGCTGGTGAAACAGATGTTTTTGCACATGTACACTCCGACATGCAACAAAAACGCTTGCTGATCGTTAGTTTTCAGATTTATCCCTCGTAGATATTACTGTAGCTGACAGTGAAGTAATCCCTGCAGTTACCAATCAAATAACACGTAAAAAGAAGAAGAATCAGGCCCATAGAAAGTTGTTTTTAGGGTTGTTTCTTTTGTTTTTGCCTGACAAATCTTGTTAAATGCACATGTTTCACCCCGTAGGTTGTCAGCTATCCAGGCTTTGGTCTCCCCCGTATTACACTTTCATCATGTTACATGTTAGATGGATAGATTTTATTTAAAGATAACAATAAATGTATTCTTTCGTAGATGTAAGACTGATGCAAATAAATTAGTAAAGAACGCCCCACCCCTGCTTCCAAACATGTATTTTCATGAAATACGTATTTTAAAGAGTGCAGGTTCTTTTTAGAATAAATTCAAGGGAAAAGAATATAAATCCAGTTTTTATAGTCATATTTTGGGAGAGGACTTTTTGTCCTCTAATGACCCACAAGGGTAGTAAATGTTTCCGCTGAGATCCTTTAATATGGGATAATGACAGTGGCCAAAAATGTATGAAAAATGTACCTAAAGAACCAAAAAGGAGATAAATGGGTTAAATAACCATAAGTGTGTATGGATAATGATCAAAGAGCAGGCATTAAAAGTGCAGCATGCAACGATGTCAATGACAGAAAAATGTAATATATCCTTAATAATTGTGTTTTTATTGGTGTCTAATCACTTTACTGAAGTAACAGTTGTGTTCCTGTTCTTTTGAAGCTATTTATACACCTTTCTGTGGCATCTCTGACTGGACAAAACACTGTGTATAGCATGAGAACCTTCTGAGCTTTAATACTGCAATAATTTTTCCAAGATCTTACAGCACCTGACAGAGCAGATAGAAAAGACGGTACACACGTACACAGTGTTAAAGTAGTTACCTGTATCTCACTCATCGCTGATCCTGAGGCCGCTGGCGCCATTCACAGATGAAAACATGTCATTTATGTCTGGGAGAGTTTTGGCCCCTGTCCATTCACAGCTGTGCTCGGCATCTCTACGTCCATCTTTACCACTAGCTGTGGTAACACGCCGTACCTTTAAGATGTATCATTGTGGTGATGAGAGCGCCTCCATGTTTTTGCTGGTGCAACCGTCGCAAAAGGCTGCATTATGATGATTACTGTATGCAGTAAATATCCTATTTTTTTCCAGCTAGTTCACCTCAGACACGCCAGCTTCTCACTTATTTTTTGGCGTTTTCTTCTCTCCAAATCTTCCTGGAGCTCTTCCACCATTGTCCGTGAGTTGTTTTTAATGTTTCCCATCTGTGGGTAGTTATTGTGTCTCCACGACTCCAGAAAGAATAAACTTACAGTCAAATCAACTTTGTCTGCAAGTGGACCATCACCATAAAACCTTAGTAATAAATGTGTATTAGCTTGGCTTGTATATTTAGTAAGAGGTTCTTTATCGCTGCTGCTCGACAGGCTGCCTGTTGTCTGGATCGGCTTGTGAGCTGCTCACCTCCTCAACTCAGCTGTGAGCTTCTGTGTATATTCCCAGCATCGGCTGGACTGCCTTTGACATAGAGGAGACTGAGAGTGATGAATAATGCAACAGACTGTTCCTGAAAGCATCTCACAAAGCCGCCGCTTTCCCTGGAATTCAGCAGGAGGAGCTGTGCGGAGAGGGAAAGAAAGGGAAGTGTCCTGTGAAGTAAAGGTAGAACTGGGAGAAGTCTTGTCAGAGCTATTTTGGAGGGGCGGGGGGAGCAGTGTTGACCTCAGGGGAAAGGAGTTGGAATTCACCGGGAAGTGACTGGCAGCTGACTGACTGTTTGGGCTCAAGCTGTAGTGGGTCCCTCGACACTTGATGGGAAAGCGATGAAAAAAAAAAAAGCCAGAAGCAAGACGCGTATAAGTGAGTCCACAGAGCTGAGTGCTGGTGGATCAGTGATACACGCTACAGCAAAGAGCTCCTGTACGAGACGCTCCGAACATCACAACATCGCACCAGGAGCACGGAGATGCGCTCCGGAAGGCTTCAGAAGAACAAAAACTGAAACCAGCTGAGAAATATTTTATTTCCGATCTGACTGGGATTATTTGATCATTTAAGGATCCTGCATGCAGCGCATGGTAGGAATTCAA
This sequence comes from Craterocephalus stercusmuscarum, assembly GCA_037177115.1. Taxonomy (NCBI): domain Eukaryota; kingdom Metazoa; phylum Chordata; class Actinopteri; order Atheriniformes; family Atherinidae; genus Craterocephalus; species Craterocephalus stercusmuscarum. Next base: position 19,310,725 of record JBBDHI010000020.1, read on the forward strand.
TAAGGAGCCAAAATACAGTCCCTCCTAACTTCACATTGTTCCAGGAAATCAGAATACAATCCCTCCAGATGAGCTATTAACCGATGTTTAAAGTCATATTTCGATGACCAATCTTTTGGTGGCTTCTTTTTAAGGGTGCTGACCATTTAACTAACATAGATATTGCAATTTTGGCATTCAGTATTCAGTATTGGCATTCAGGCTGTCCGGACCACAAGGACTCCCCTTCTCTCTGAATGCTCCCCCCCCCTCCCCCCCCTGCCAGGCCTCTATTGAGAGGCGCTGCCCCATGCTATAATTAATCACAGGGCCCAGGTTATGAGTGTACTCCATGAATAGGCCACTGCCGCTGTCTAATGGCCGGGGTCTGGCCGGGCTGAATAAAAGTGTGTTTATCTCATGGTGACCTAGAACAGGAGTTAAACAGGCGTTAGTAACATGCCTTCAGTCAAAGAGGAGAGGGCTTCTCTTCAGGAAGAGATAGAGAGAGAGAAGGGGGGGTGCCATCATTCACCAATCCTGAGGGTGTTTTTTTTTTTCACCTATCTTCTCTATTTTTGCTGTAATTTCTGTGCAACTGCATCGCTGGCTCTACATTAATTTATTTAAAGGTTAATAAAAAGGTTCCAGTCTTTTCCTTTAACTTGATGTTGTCGTTTTAGCGGTAATTAGCTGATGAGTCATCCCCACTTTCAGGGTTCTGTATTCAGTCTGAATTAACAATCTAAAAAAAAAAAAAAAAAAGGGAGACTTGAGCAAATCGTTTTCATACCGATCTGTGTGAGAACCCAATTTTTCTCCACGTTGTCACACTAGTCAAGTCTGGTTCGAGCGCATTGATGAAAAATTGAAAGGCGAATCTTTTCGTCTCCGCTCCTCAAGTGATGAAAATTTCATAGGACAGTATGCAAGCCTGGCATTTCTCTAAGTAGCTGAGATGATGACAGTGGCGCGCACACTTGTGCTTTAAATCCTTACTTTTGCCTGGAATGAGGACAATTTGATTGTTGATTAGCTCTGTTTTGCGCCCAAAAACATCTACTTCGCATTCTTCTGCTTGTTAGAATTCCCCTTGAATACGTGGAGGTCAGTGCTTGCTTGATAGCACCCCAAACGCTGCTCAGTGCTCTGAACAGTAAGTACAGTAATGTGATACCAGAGGATCGTCTCAGGAAAGTGTAAGCTCCTATCCCCTGTCATCTCCACCAGCAGAAGCAAAGAAACCAGGTCAGTGTAAACACGGCTAAGATAGCCATGCAACATTCATGAGGCTCACCATGTTTAACGAGAACCCAGGGACCTGTATTCTTATGAGAAAAGGAGGGTAACTCAGTGGAGCCCCCTTTTGTTTTGGTTATTTTTTGCCCGGCCCGCCATTCAGAATGAATTAGCCAAATTCTGTTTGTGTTTGGAAGAAAACCAGCACAGGAAAAATATCATGCCGCGCTGTCCGCCGCCTCCCACGGAGATCAGATGCTAAAATATTCATAAGATGCCTGTTGTCTTGCTGCCCCTGAATGAAGGGGGAGTAAAAAGAGAGAGACAAATTTCTGTTTCTAAAACAGAGTAGCTTTTGTCTGGTATACATTTTAGATATATTTCAGCTGCAGTGTTTCTGTGAGATTCACACTGCGGGGAGGGAACATGAAGCAGGGGATGGGATAGCATTTGGCTTGAATTATTCTGAGCAGAGAAGGTGAATGCAGTTCCCGTTCCTCCTTCATCTTGAACTTATCTTCTCCTGAGAGCTGCATTTGAGCTTTTAGCATTGATCTGTGGGATTTGGACTGGGAAGTCAGGGAGAAGTTACAGACTTCGCTCAGGGATACTTCATTTAAGTATGTTTATTTGATTTGATATTATGCAGAAAAGCGTGTGCACGGAGTCCTTGTTTACACATATGCATATCAAGGGTTGTACTCCTGGGATGACGGTAAAGATTGACGGTATTGTTTTGGATCCCCGCCACCATCTGCATGTGTTGCATTAGTATTCCACGTCTTCTCCCTTTGGGTGGAAGAATGATACCTCTGAATCTAATGCAAGAGGACAGTTCAGGAGACGCAGTCCTTGCCTTCGGATTAGTGCAAACAATACTTTTGTTTCTTTTGTGTCAGAATTTAAACTACGTGTCATCTCTCGGTCAATTGAAACATTTCCAAACTTTTAGAACGATAGCATCATGTGATGAATGATGAACGAATCAGTGCTAAAGAAAAGACAAAGTCTGCAATTAACTCAGCGACAAATGCATAAAATATTTCCACGGCACCAAGGTGTCAGATATACGAGCATCCAGGTTGGCGGTTCAAATAAATGACCTGACTCAGCTGTGCATGTAACTGTTGTCACTTTGTCCACCTGAAAACCCCTTATATCTTTCTAAGAAGTCACAAATGTATTTTTTTTATCTCTTTTAATCATAAATTAATAAGAAATGAAGTACTTTTTCTAATGTACCACCTCTCAATATATAAATCACCGTGGTTCACAATGAATATGGACAACATGAAATTTAAAAAAGGAAAAAATAAGTTTAAAAAGATGTTTTTGGTTTAAAGTGGTGAAAAATGTTGATAAAAACAATAAAGGCCCCAAATCACACCTTTGTGGCACACCATAGGTAAGGGATGAGGAATAATGAAGAAAACTATTCCAAATCATTGCTCAAGACTGTATTGTTGTAGTTTCAGAGTAATATGACAAATTCTCAGTGAGGAATTTATTTTCAAGTAACACTTAAATTTAGTCTTTCAACCATTTTGGTCTTGTTTTCTTTAGCTGATTACGCTGAGTGAATTTTTCATCCACCTTAGCGTAATAAATTATCGGCTTATTAAAAATTTAAGTGGAGCTGTAGAGATAGCTTGACCCACACATGCATGAACCCCAAAAATATCCAACTTAAGGCATTCTTTTGTGGAGACTTGCATAACTTCAAGAGATATTGTGCATGTCCAGACCCCCGAAGAAGTGATTTATCGATGAAGAAGAAGCAGAAGGAGAATACATGCTTGCATTTCAATAATAATGATCTTATTTGTTTGTGTTTTCTAGAGAAACATTTAGCAGTGCTCTTTGTAGACATTTGAACATTTGAACATTTGAACACAACAGGATCACACACACAATAGATTCCACCTGGGCCATTTAGGACACAGAGAGAAAAGAGGCTTTTTAAATGCAAGAATTCCCTTTCCTCGTCTTTTCAGCTCCTTTTATATTCATGTCTCTCTCCGTGGCTTACACAGGTCTAATGAAGTCAAATCAATAAATCATTGTAGCTTTCTCCCTGATTCATGTGCGCCCTTTTTATTTCTCAGTGGAACTTGTCGGGGCTCCTATTCAAAGCGCTAAAAGAACTCTAGTGTCATGTCTGTTAGCCAGCCCGGTCCTCAAAATCTTTATTATAAGCAATGACGTGCTAAAACATTAATTATCATTATCCACGTAGGGTGAAACTTTTACAGACCCTCTGCCTGGTGTGCTAATAAAGTCCCCTTTCAGCTCCTCATAGCTTGTTCAGCAGTACAAAGTGTCAGTGGAGCCTCTCGAGGGCCTCTTGAGCTCCGCTAGCTGTGTTTTGGCTAAAAGGTCTCCAAAGAAAAGGTCCGCTCAGCAAAAGTTGTTTGTTCACTGGCAGCTCTCTGCAGGTATTTCCTCCACAAGCCAGGACAGAATCACTGTTTATTTTGTCTTTCTACTTGCCTTCCTCTTTGGAGGATATGTTTCACAGCATTGCACTAGTGTTGGTGTCAACCTGTGTGTGAAAGCCCCGTGATTGGTGGCTTAGAGGTTTCCCCAGATCAGGCAAATGGCCAAAAAGAACACATAAACCAAAACAAAAATATAGCACCTATTAATTTTACTGATTTAGATTTGTGTGTGTGTGTGTGTGTGTGTGTGTGTGTGTGTGTGTGTTTATGTGTGTCGGTTTCCCTCCACAGCCCAACGACCCAGTGACAAATATCTGCCAAGCAGCTGACAAGCAGCTCTTCACGCTGGTGGAGTGGGCCAAGAGGATCCCCCACTTCTCTGAGCTGCCGTTGGACGACCAGGTCATCCTGCTACGAGCAGGTCTGTCAACAACACTTCAGCAAGTTCAGCAAGTTCTTAGAAAGCAGATTTGAGGGTTATGTTTGAGGGTCATCTTTATTTTATTTTACAGTTTCTTTATTGCTTTAATATTCGAGCAACCCCTCCCTTTCTTTCACTAGAAAGAAGCCAGAGTTTTGCAGTGTAGTAGTTCTACACTGCAAAAATCAGGGTTTTACATTGCCGTTTGGCTGTGTTATGTCTGTAACACTCACCCACGAATTATTCAAATATAAGAAAAATCTCCTAAAAATTGATGGTACCTTTTTCAATTCTATCACTAAGATCCTTTTTACTATCAACCTGTTGCAAGCACCTCATTTCTTTAGTTATGTGTATAGAAATACCAAGTCTAACTTTTGACATCTCAGCGTGACGTGCTGCAGTCTTGAAGAAAAAAATTATTTACAACTGCGAGACACATCTGGCCCCTCAGTTGATCCATGTACTGTTCAGTGAAACTTCAGAAATGGTCTCCATGGGAAGTGTGGGGGGTGATATGCCAAATGACACAAGAACCAGATTGAAAATGAGTGTCAAAAGGTCTTATGGAGTGATGAATCCTCCCCAGAGCCTGGACCGCAATGTTATTGAAGGAGTGTAGGATTATCTTGACAGAGAACAGAACAATAGGCAGCCAACATCCAAAGAAGAGCTTTGGAAAGTCTTTCACTCAGAAATAAGTGCACGTGTTCTTCTTTTTAAACACCAAGAAACATGGAACTGCTGCAGACAGGCCTACAGTGAATTAAACACAATGAGCTAAACACAATGAATAAAGAATAAACTTATAAACTAAGTAAACAAAACAGCATTTTCTAGAATCATTGATAGTACTGTCATTAGCATAAATGTGGGCAGATTTTAGCTACATAGGCCATTAATGAACTACTGTCATGTAAAAGATAAATAGGTTTTCAACAAAAAAGAAATATATCCCCATTTCATGGTTTTTCAGACTAACTAAATAATCATTGTAGACGACATAGCATTTTGAAAAAAAGAGAAGAAATCCCAGCATGTTTTAAGAGTAGTGACGCTAATGCTAGCTGCTAATCTATCCAGGTGGAGAACTCCTAGCAAGAATGTGAATAGGTTAATGCAGTCATAACTATGAATTACTCTATCGGTCATGTGACCAAAAGAGGAGCCAGACCCAGGACTGCTTTGTGCATGTGCTGTATGTGAGGGAAAAGCTAACCGCTAAGCATCAGCCAGGCGGCTACATGGAACAGAGTGAATCATCTGTCACTTCTGCTACATTCACTAATGTCACATGCAGGAAGGTCTTTTAGGGTTCTTTCAACACATTGCCCTTGTTCCCTGCCTGTCACTCCAGATTACACCATTATATCCACTGTGAGGCGAAAAAAAAAGAATAAAAATGCTCCATCATTACGGTGATGGAGAGACTTCAGCAAAGTGGAGGGAGACGTTATTCCGCAGAGCTCGTCTGCTCTCGGCTCTCAGGTT
>JBBDHI010000020.1:19374520-19387593 GCA_037177115.1 Craterocephalus stercusmuscarum
ACATTACCAAGCGTGCCCGAGCCCAGTTCAAGCACTGGCATGTGAACACAGCTCAGGAAAGATCGGACTCGGGCCCGCCATGTGAAAAGGCCCTTACATACCAAACGGTGTTACAAAGCACAGCCTTCTAATATCCTCTACTCATGTCAGTAGTTTAGAAATACACTGCTGCCACAATTAGATGCAATCTTGATCATCTGTTTGTCACAGAATGAGCCCGTTTTCTATTTTTAGCGAGCCTTTGTGTTCGACCCTCATCTCCTAACAGGATTATGGCTCTTTATATTCCCATTTGTCTCCCAGTAAAAAACTGGGTCTGTACCTCCCTCGTGTGCTTCGCCATGTTTTCATTAACCAACGACAAGGTATCTGTCACATGATGAATTCCCCTTTCATGCATGAAGCCCTCAGCTGTCCCCACCTTCGAATACCTTCCACGCTGTGTCCATGTCCTTATGTATCGAGTGCATTCTGTCATGTTTCCACTCTCCTGGCTAACATTTAGCTGAGGGGTAAACGTGGGTTGAGTTTGACCTGCTCTTCTTTGCCTTTGCCAGTGTTCTTTCTTTTTTTTTCCTTCTTCTCTTTTTTTTCCTTCCTTTGTTGTTCCAGTGTGTCTTGACCTTGGCGGTAGAATATAAGGGGGAGTTGGGGATGACATTTTCCCTGACCGCAGCCCTCAGATAGGTTTGTGAGATGATGAACTACGCTGTTTGGTGACATTCATCTTTCCCACATACACCCCCGCCCACACCTCCTCTCTCTGGGTCATCTCTGCTGCAGACTTGATGAGGAAAAAGCTAAAACCGAAGGTGTCGATGTTTTGACATATAAGCTTTATTGACCACATGTATCAATGAATAATGTTGAAAGTTACTGAATGGCGTTGAAGGACTCAACTGCAACTGGAACAATCCAGAACACAGCTGGATATGCTCTATAGTTTGTCGGCAGCGCACTGGGTGTAGAATCAGTGCAGACATATTGGATCTTTTGAGTATTTAATTGTGTTTAAATGTCAGGACGAGTGATGGTACTATTGGGATATCATTACAAGGCTTGCTGGCTTAAATGAGCTTACTTCTAACTAGATAGCAGAGTGCCACTGGTGATTGCTTGTTTGACTGGCCGAACTAATGTATTTTCTCCTGTTGATATCGATTCAGTGTATTCATGGAGGCAACCTTTAAGATATCCACAGCATTGCTGAACTTTGATTAATAAATACATATCTGTGCCTGGGTTTAAGATGTCAGTCTTATCTGCTGGGCACATGTCATGCAAAGCATTTTATGGTTGAACTGAGACATGTTTTTTCCATGGCTGCTGTCATGTAGGTCTTAATAAGAAGGCTTATTAGCTGTCATTTAATTACAGCACTTAAAGCATCAGGGCATGTTAGTACTCTGGTGCGTCTAAAGCTAATTTACACCAGGGCTTATTTACGTGTCTGACCTATTTGACCATGTAAAAAATGATATTATCAACTGGATATCCTGTTGTGTCTGAGTGTTTATGTGGTGTGTTTGTGTCAGCCATAACTTACAGTAGGCTCATGTCTGGGGAGAAAGGTGCCCCCTCTTTTAAGCCTTATGCAATAGATTAAGAAATAATAAATGAATAGATAGGTCTAAAAATAGATAGATTTTATGCTTTAAAACAAAAACACAATATTAATGTCAACTAAAATTAATGGATGGATGGACAGATGGAATGAAATACATACATAAATGAATGAAATCCTTAAATATAAATATAAAGTTTTTTTTTTTTTTTAATTGAACTAAAAAAAACCCTAAAAGAAACAAACCTATCTCTGCTAATTTTAACACCTGGTAAAAAGCAAGTCATTATTTTGTGTCCTGATTTGTAAAAGCTTCCAACTGAAAGTACGTGCACTTTGTCCCACTTTCCACTTCAGATTTACTGCTGGCAAGAAAACTGCGACTTCAGAATCACATGTGAAGTCAGTCCAGTCAAATCCTTTATTTGTCAGTATCTCTGTCTTAAGCTGTACTTGATGGGTTGTAGATGATCCACTTACTTGAACCAAAGTGACATATCCCAGCAAGTAAAGGGGATCATGATGAAACAGTTGTGAGAGAGAGGCTCCCTGAGTTTGATGGGCGGATCATTTCAAGGACCCTTACCTATCAACGTATCAACATTTCTTAAAGAAAATAAATGGAAAGAACGGCTGATCTACAGGAAGGTCATACTGTATCTGTGACTTTGTGGTTGCAGTCTTGAAGGTGTCAGAATATGTGAGAGATTGGAAATGTGTTGCTTAAAGTCCCTGAGGAGGTTTGGTTGAGGCTGAAGTTCAGCTGTCACCCCACATTTCGGAGATCACTATGGAAGCTATAGGTGGGCCTTTGAGGTTAACAGGGGGGTTTCCTAAAGGAAGAGCTCCATGGGACTGGACAGCTAAATGTTGGAGGCCTCAAGCCCCTCGCGCCCCTGCTGACACTCCTGTCGTCTCCGCTTCCTCCTCCATTAATTAAAAGAAGGGCCTGGCATCCATCTCCAGCCAGCACCGGAAAGACTACTGCAATATTTAAGTTGAGTACTTGTACATTACCCCTGGTTAAGGACATCTGAGAGAATATTCAAACATTAACGAATCTGCCCGTTATTAAAATCAGAAAGTGTAAAACTTAATGTAAATGGACAGAGTGGAACTTAGACCAGTCTCAGGTTTGAAGATGAAGATGAATTTTCTGAGGAGATGTTTCACTCCCTTTATTCATCCCCCTGCCTTGAATGCTAATTCAGTTTCATCATAGTCCAAAACGGGAGTTTAGTTTGCCACGGACGTTTCTCCGCGGCAGCAAATCAAATCACTTCCTCACAGATGTACTTTAATCAAGGTTATGTAAAATAAAAACAAAACACAATTATCATCTGCTCTGCTTTGCTTTGACACGGAGGGTGCAACGGGCCGAGCGTGCAGCAGCACAGACGCCGCAGAGCCGCTGTAACCTTGAGGCACTTAACTGCAAATTGAATCTGAGTCAACAAGGCGCCGAGAACAAACGAGGGTCTGCTCAGAACTTTGTCTTCTGAGCCAAAGCAACGGAATAAAAAGAGCCATTTCCATTTTCTCGTCTGCTTTAATGACAGGTTGCAAACGCCTCGGGACACAAGACGCAGTAATGAGAAAAACAATAGGGTGTCTTTGGAGACATTATAATGCCACGAGGAAAACTGCACTCCCGACATTTACACAGACTTTTAATGGTGCAACAGATGAATTGGCGATTTTGTTACAATGCAGTTTTAGGAGTTGATTCTATCGCGGAGCTCCGGGGCAAGCAGCTGCAGACTTTATACTCACGTCTTGGTGGGAGATGTGTTTCTAATAGCTTTGTATGCAAACATTCGACAGAGCTGGAATGTACTCAAAAAATGACTTTATTCTTCACTGCAGCATCTGCCCCTTAAATTATTCAACTGTCCGGGTTCATTAGGTCTGACTCTGAGTTGCACAGCAGCAAACTCAACTATCTTTACAGCTGTCGGAGGCTCGCTTGTTATTGAACCCCCTTGATTGTAGCTTCATTAACAACAGTTCACAAACACACAGCTCTTTGTGTATTAGCCAGTATAGTGCAGTGCAGAGCACAGGCCAGTCCGTGAGTCATTGTACTGCTGGTTGCTGATTATGTTGCGACTGAAAGTACTCTGAATGCCTGGCAAGTGTGCATTAATGGACAATAATCATGCCTTTTTTCTTGGGCCTTGACTCTAAACTGACTAAATCAGTGTATAGCTTTTTATAGCTGGTTTCTTTGATGGTTGGGTCACGGCTATCAGACTGAGATGAAGTTGAATTTTTAATAAAAAAAGCATCTCTGAGGAGACAAAATGACCTGCAAACAAAAACAAAGGCATTTGTAACTTGATATAGAAAGATGAGCAACAGTTCACCTTGTGAATCAGATAAATACTTGTAAAATCAAGTTTATTCTTCAAGTCCACAAACCACAGCATTGAAATTCAACATTAATTTACGAAAAGAATAATTACAGATGAAAAGTCTGTTTACAGGTGATGCTTTACTGCTGAGAGCTCAAGTTAAATCAAATGTGCAACAAGCAGAAAGTTTTTGAAGGCGGTGGACGGCCACAATTTAATTTGTCCGTTAGCAGGTTTCTCTGTTAGCTCGTTGTGATTCCGGTAAATAGGAGAGCGGTTTATGAAGAGTTTAGATATTAAAACAGCTTGGAAAGTTTCTATTTCAAAGGTTGAAGCTTTTGTGACACTTCAGAAGACACATAATGATATCATGTGTTTACAGTAAAACTTAGAGCTGTGTCATAAAGTCAGACATGTGAAGTTTTAGGCATACTGGTTCATTCATTTAATCTGTGATTCTGATTAAAAACTCATCTTACAACAGAAACTGTGTGAAACTATTAGATGACTATCTAATTGCCAAAATAAATTTTCAGATAATCACGATAGAGTGATGATCATCTGAGTAATCTGGTTGTCTTCAGTGCTGCAGAAGCGCCTGATTTACATGTTGGTGAGATGTTACCACCATTTTACAAGCCTGAGATGCTACTGTCTGTCCTGTAAGTTACTGCTGCAGTTATACTGCTCACTTCTCTATAGCTGATGCCATTTTTTCATACAGTTTCCTAGAACTCATCTAACCCCAGTGTGGTTTCAGAATGAGCAGACAGAGCATGGATCGTAGAAACATCAGAATGATGTGGACATGCTCGGTTTTTCATGTTGATGAGATGATGGAAAACCTCTCTTCTTGATCAGATTAAAAATTAATTCCGATCAAACTGATCAGATATACTGAGAAGTTTACATGATTCATTATGTTCAAAACAGGATCAAAAGTTCTCCATATAGGCTAAATCCAACGTATGCCCCCTCTCTAGACCTCTTGCCGCTTCTTTGCCACCCCTTGTAAAATAGTCTAGACGCCGCTGTGTATATAATATTAGGGCCTTATCATGCACTGGTTATCTGTCTAGGGTGTACGCTTCATTACCCTGTGACCCTGAATTAGAATTAGTAAGTATAGCCAATGAATTGATTGGTACCATTGGTAACAAAAACCAAAAATAACCAACACGCGTGTCAAATGAAATCAAATCAGCTGCATTCGAATAGTGCCAATTCATTCCAAGTCAAGTCATCTCAAGTTGCTTTTAAAGACGCAGTCCAATGCAATAACAGTCAAATCCCCTGTAATTTTATCAGAACCAAATTGATTATGTAATAATCCATAGCTGTCTGATTTGATATATGTATTCATGTAACACGATTTCTTCATAGTCTTTGCATAGGAAACAGTCGGATCGCATCACATCGTTTGCATCACACTCAACGAGTCCTGAGCTTGAATGAGAGCAAAGGCGACCGTCGAGAGAAAAAACGGCCTTTTAACAAGAAGTAAAACCCCCAACTGAACCTGACTCAGGAAAGGCGGAAATCTTTTAACCAAATAGCAGATTACTTGATATGGTAACTGTTTGGAGTGTTGTTTGTGCTTGCACTAAAAAATTAACCCTACGCGTTTACAAGCTGAAGGCAAAACTAAAAAGCAAGAATATGGAAAAGATAAGCCTGCCATGTTTACGTATCCCATGTCAAAGCAGCGGAATTTCGGAGTCTTGATGAAATTGCTTTCAGATTAGCCATAAATAAGATAAGAAAGCCTCCTTTGAGGTTTTCTTTTGCACGTTGTCTTAACAACAGAAAGTCAACATGCCTCTGATTGGTTAATTATTAAGTTTTGTCCTTGCCCTTTTCTGAGGAGCTGTCAGTGTTTACATACACATTTTCACATTTGTTAAAAATCTGATCGTCATTGGGGTTAGATTGCAGGCCAGTTGTCTAGTTTACATTTCTATATCATTGGACCGATAGAGCCAATGTGTGAGAGGTCTGGCTGAAGATTTGCTGAATATTAAAGCCATCTGTCGGTGTTTGCTTCCTCCTCAGGACATCCCCCTAATGTGTCCTGTGATTGCCATTCATTCACAGCCCAACACTTCAATCAGATTAGACTGGCTCGAGAATAGGCTCACGCACGTTTCACAGATCAGCAACGGAGAGCGGGAGGGGACGCATCCATGCAAATTCATGTACAAGCGCCATCTGGAGCATTTGACCCTAGTTAGCAAGTTCAGTTATACCATAATCCCCTATCTGAAAGCATCTTTTCTGCAACGTAGCTGCTTTAAAAAACATAACTCAGGTTTCCTTTAACCATATGCCTGGTCACATTTACCAGCTATTCTTCTCTCAGCTTTCTGCATATGTTTTTAGACTATGATGGATAGTTACCAGGACAAAAGCTAACGGGGTGATTGGTTGCTGCTGGTGGAAGTAAGGAAAGGGGAGCAAGCTGATCGGGAAAAAAAATTGATCAGAAAGCCGAAGCAGGCGGATCCGGCTCGAGGTTTAATGAATAATTTAAATGTGAATGATGACTCAGCGGTAGTCGCCGCGTTTGCCCTTTTTAGAAATATATACAGTAAAATCAAATGTGGTGTGTTTTGTTTAAGAGGTGCAGTGGAAGAAAGGAGGAAGTGGTTTTCCCTGCTGTAGCACACTTCCTCACAGCATATAAAAGGTAAACTGCATACGTTTTTCCCTACCTACAGATGGATGTTTGTAGGTTGAAAACACTTTGAGCAAAATCGGATCACCTCTGAATAGAAACTGCTGGTTTAGACTGTCTGTACAGAGTCATCGCCCAATGCTGCCTGCATGGTGTTTGCAGCAGAAATTAGAAACTGTAAGAACTTTAGAAAGATTTGTAATATTTTCTTGAGTCATCGAGTAGAAATACAAGAGAAGCAGAACAATATAATCTTATCTGCAGATATTTTCTGACAGTTTGAAGCAGATATGAATGGCGACACAGATGCGATCATTAATGGAAATGACTACAGTTCTTGTGACACATCAGTTTTAGTCATTGGCAAAAAGGAAACTATCTCAGAATAAGTCATATTCATTTATTCATAACATTTTCAAGCTTGGATGGTCCTTCGCCAAGTAATGATCCTGGAATCAGCCACAACCAGTCCTAAGGCAATGGGCCCCACACAGGAAAAAGGGTCTAAATGATGGTTTGTTTATTTTAACCGATGTGACCTGTATCTGATCCATATATGATTAATTTATGACAGTCAGATCCTATTTTTCGAATCAGACTCAGGCCACTTTCATATGTGGTACTTAATCAGATCCAGATCAGATGTTTTCATTTCATGTCGTGTTTTATCTGACTGAGACAGACATCACAATTCTGCCCCAGAGGAGGCAAGAGGAGACAAGGCTAAATCCAATGTTTCAAAAAAAAAAACCCACCCTAAAAGTCAAAACAGCGCTCCGTGTGTAACATTGCATCGATATTCTGCTCTGTGCGTTCAAGTCCGGTTCTTGTTTTTGGCCGATGCGGGGCCCGTCTGGTGACATCGATGGAGAAATAATAACGTGTGGCCACCAATGCATGGGAATGAGATAGCCACGACATAATTAACTATGACTTAATTATGTTGCTCCCACGCATCAATAACGTGAGTTAATTTTCTTTCTGTGGATGTCACCAGACGGGCTCTGTGGATTAGCTTGAAGTGGGCTGGGACCAGTGTTCGAAGGTGTTGCTGCTTTGATCGGATTCAGAATTTTTTATGTACTTTCACAATTCCCTGTACAAAGTGGACTTTCTTAGCCAACAAGTTGGGACTGGAAACAAGTGTGAATGAAACCACAGTTTCCAGCTTGTCCTGGGTCTCCCTTGGGGCCTTTCCCCAGTAAAAATGGGTGGCAAGTGCTCAGCTGGTTCAAATCCTCCATGCCTGTCTGCTGTTGTTATCCTTGGGCAGGACACTTTACCCTCCCTGCCTCCAGTGTTGGCATTAGGGGTGCACTCAGATGTAAGTTGTTTTGGATAAAAGCGTCCAAAGCAAAGGTTCTTGAACCCCTCCACTTTTGCAGGATCTCATTCCTGACCCGCAGAGGACCCTCCCCCCTTTTCAACTGAGAGCCTTCGTCTACAATTTGAAGGTGTTAGTTTGTCAGATCTCAGCAATAATTGGAATTGAGCATCATTTAACACCTGCAGTTTGACCTCATCAGAGCGTCACATTCCTTTTTAAACTCTTTATGGATGTTACTGACTCTGTGCGTCCTTAAAAACTTCAGTTTCCCTTTAAAATTCACACAGACAAGCAAAAGCAAGAGAGAAATGTTTCCTTGCATTTTCTCTTTTCTTTTGTACAATATGAATAAATGTTTTTAGCAAATAACTGAGAAAAAAAAATCATAACAATGACAGTGAAATGGTCAAAATTTGAAACAGCAATGGGATAACAAACACTACTTTTGATATTACATACCCAACCTAACTGGTAGAGATGTGTCAGGCAGGTTTATTTCCCCAATTCTTTACCAAGATTCATGATAGTCACTGAAAAAATTGCCCTACCGCATTGTAGAGCAAGACCTCAAAGGGTTAACTACATCGATACATAGTGTTAGAATTTACTGCCTTTTATGTAAGTGTGGTTTAATCCATCTCTGCTGCTTTATTCAGTAATGATGAGATGCAGATCCCTAAAAGCAGATATGTAGCCCCCTCCTTTGTCCATGAATAATGGAGTTCCTGCAGCGCGTCATGTTGACCGCTCTGATTTAATGCAGGGAGGGGTTAGTCCCCGTGCTCCAAGCCTGAGTCTGTAATGGTTGCAGAGGGGGAAAAAAGGAAAAAGGCTGTGTTTATAATGACCTGGCCTCTAATGTAATGCTATGATAATCAGGAGCAGGGAGGCGGGTCAGGGGTAAGAGGCTGCTTCCGGTTTTGCAGGGTTGACTGGCAGGATGGCCGGCTTGGAACAAACAACTCCCCTCTGCTTAGAAAGTAGATTCCCCCCAAGAGAGGAAGCTGTGATGTAACAGTAACTCTGGATCAGATAAGAAATCTTTGAGGAACATGGACATATTCATCAAACATGGATGTTTGTTTTGGTTAAAACAGTGTGAGCAGATCCATATAAATGATCATTTAGTGCGTCTTACTTTTCCAATACTTTATTCCTTCTGTTTTAAGACTGATAAAAATCAATATTTTAAGGTTTCAGTTACAAAAAAATGAATACATTTGTTAAATGTTAGCCCAAACTGTGATGAATTTCCTATCGGTCACATAAAGTCTCCCTAAGTTATTTCCTTATGTCATACTTATAGTCTGACCTCATATTTCAGAGGTTTATAAGACCAGTTTACCACAGCTGGAGCGAGGCTCTCGCACCATTACAGCTGTTCAGGGGTCCTGCCCAATTTGTTCTTTGTTCTCAGATCTTCCTTTCAGACTTGATCAACCAAGCTTGTCCCTGCTGTTATGCAAGTTTATTGGTCAGGGGTGAGTTTCAGCACCGCAGACGGGGGCCATTGTAATGCTCCTGCTGAATGGGCGCAGAGGAAGTCGGGACAGAGCGCTGTTTATTTATATGGTAGGGAGGTCTTTCCCCCGCCTCCCTGCATAGCCACACAACCAGAGGAAGCCTCACAAGTGATTTCATGTCTACGCCTCTGACTCATTTTTGCAGATTTTAATGTAGCTGGTGGACTGGAGTTATGGCTGCTCAGGGTTGTGTGGCTTTCCCTGCTCTGGGAAAACCCCCTCTTCTGCAGATGGAATTTCATTTGTGCTTTGTAATGATCGTTGCAAACTAAGGGCACTCATGATAATGGACTTTTCTCTAGGTTTGCCATGGCATCTCCTAACTACAATAAGAGCTGAATTCCTGACAGGATTGAGTCATGGCAAGAGATTTAACCGTCCAAAGCCCGAGGACCCCAAAGTTGGGGACATTAAGAACAGATGGCGAAACGGGGCCAAAATGCTCAGTTTGGAGACATTTCCTGAGGTTTCCTGCTTTAAAACTTTCACTTTGATCAGAGTTGGCCTTTGCAGTGATTAAGTTCACGTACTGAATTATAATTATACAGAGGTTTAGAGCTACTGCCTCACCGTGACACTAGAATATTTACTCAATTATCCTAAAAAAGGTTTTATCTTTTAGCAAGCCTGAAACCTTTTTCATTTGTGTTTTGTACCATATTCATTTATTTGTCCCGAGTAACTCATACACTGGTGTTTGCATGTTAATACATCTCCCTGTACTATAACACCAAAGTTTTCACATAGATACAGAGATACACTTATTTTGTTACAGGTATGCAACTTTTGAGGAAAAGCTTCAAAGATTGGTTTAAAATCCCGAAGGACAGGTTTTTTTTTTTTTTTTCCTGTCATCAGATTGGGGAGTTCATTCTGGCAGCTTCGCATGTTTAAATTGGGGGTACCGCACAGGCAGTCATGCCTAGAGGGGGGGGGGATTGCTCTCGCTCCTGCAACCATCACCGTGACAACACCACCCATTGTGGTTTACAATTAGCATTCAGGCCCTCACAGATGGAAATGCGTGGCCTGTCGTGGAGACAGTTTAAAAGCCAAACGGACAGATAAAAGTGTGACACGCTTCGTACTGTATATTAGCATTGTCAACTGTATCAAGTGGAAACCGTTTGACCCACTTTGCCCTTTATGAAACAATTTGCTGTGCTTTGCTGCTCTGACTTAATGCACGAGGAGATACTGTATGTATATGAGCGTTTACAAACCCTTCTAACATGTACTGTGTGTACATGCACACTGGTTCAGCCAGTCTGTTGGCTTCCCTGTCCGGAGGGCTGTAACGGATGGTATTTACATAGCAGTTTGGATAAGAGAGTGGTACCATTAGAAAGATGGATTATTGCAAACTGTGCGGGGATTTATCGCGAAGGCAAAGCCCCGTGTGAAAAATGGGCCTTGTCACTTTTTCAAAGTGAATGTTTCCGCTCATTCCCTTTTGAATACCAAACGTTTTGCATGTGCTGGTTCTTGCTGGACATGGCCTCCGCCGGCGACTCTCGGCCCCCTCTCCTATGGCTGATGGAAAAGCTCCTCTATTATCACACATCTCCACCATCCTGCTGAGACTCCCATCATCCTCATATCTCCTGCCTCAGATGTGGTGCACACATCTTAAAGATGCAAAGTAAAGGGCCTGGCAGCTGTGCATGCATGTGTGTGTGAGCGCGGGGTTATCATCCAAAGTCTTATCTGGTCATTTGCATTATGTGGGCGCAGCTACTGCATTGTGTCGGATTTGCTGATTGCTGGTAGTGAGATGTTACTGTTGTGGTTCCGCATGGATGGCGATGGGGTGAAGGGACAGGGAGGAGGAGGACAGACGGGGAAAGGCCGAGGCATTGTCATGGATCAAAGATCAAAGATTGTCTGTGCGATGATGGAGAAGCAGTTAAAGCAAACAGGCACATGAATATCCTGCCTCAGGCCTCCAGAAGATTCGTGCAGGTTAGTGTATGTGCATGTTTGTGTGTGTGACAAGCATGGGCTCTCCAATCCTGCTTTGAAAGAGGTTCATTTCAAAGCAAAGCCATGATCCACACCCATTAATCATTTCTGAAATCAAGTAATAACACCCCCGACAACTTCCTCATCCTCAGTTAGTTTCGTTGACTTCCAAGCTAGAATGGCCGCTGACGCTGATCCACCGCTCGTCGATACGCGCTCTGATAACATCGAAAGCAGCCTCAGGGTTCGATCTATTACGATTGATCAGAGAGTGGAATAGAGATGCATCTACTTTTGCCAGCAGGATTAACAACACTGAGGGTCTCTTTCATTCAACCGCTTTGTTTTCTCCTGGTATCACTCCTTGGGGATTTTCGTAGCCATTGATTTCTCTGTCAGTCAAGCGGATGTATACATTTAGACCGACTGACTTGTCTGAAAGTGAGACAACAGATTGGAAATAGTTTAAACAGAACCAAGTTTAAGCATACGGTAGTTTCTGAGGAGGCTGAAGGTCTTTTTATATGTGGGAGGTTGGAGGCCTGCTCACATGTCAGACAGTAGGAAGCGGTTACATCAGGAGTTGAAGAACCAGAGCTTCCAGTGTTGTTCATGGACTGCTTTCCCATCAGTCGTCAGGTAGAATGCTGTGGGCAGGGTCAGAAACAGACAGCATCATCACTTTAAAACCCTACAGAACCTGTTTTCTCTCTCTGTACCAACTTTTGTTTTCTTTAGTCTTTCGTTCTGAATCTTCAGTCTGGTCATGTCTGCTATATGAATAGGTCTTTTAGCTGTGCTGGTGTCAGCAACCTTCTGATTACTCTTGTTGTTTATTTGTAATTCAGTTTAATTCAATGACATTTTATTTTTGTTTGTCTAGCGTACTTTGGAGCTGCTTCATACAGTAATTCCACATCATTAGAAAGGAGAGAAGGCCGTGCAGTCGTGGCTGTTGATAGGAGGTCTTACAGCATATTAAACCATGTAGTGTTTGTACTCGGGCAAACAATGTTCACTCATTAAGCTGACAAATAACTCTGCATGCATCCAGAGACAACACATCAATAAAAATCACTAAATGCTAAATGTTTTTAGCACGTGCGAGTCAGTTTTTAGCACGCTGCTGCTTTGATCCATGAACATTTCTCCTGGTTCGACCAGACCATAATGTTAGTTTTCTTTTGTTATATTTTTTAAACCTAAAACAGTAGAAATAGAGATTGTTGTCACAGTGCATCAGTTTATTATTACACTGATACATCTTTGTATTATTCATATATTAAAATATTGATATATAGTGTATCTAACTGATAAACCACTATATCGGTTTGAGAGGCTATGCTATGTTACGACAGAATTCTGATTCAGTTTAATTGAGAAGATTGATGTGATAAAAAAGAAATCTTATGCTCTTCTAACCCTCGTTTCCATTCAGATACAATTATTTGTTTTTGTGGGGGAAATTTGATATTTCTGCCTTAAGTACGTCATAATTTCTTTATCAATGTTTGATGATATTTTAAACAGGAGTGGATGAATTAGTCTGCATTCTACTGTTAATTTTGTCAGCCATTTTCTAATTTAGTCTTAGTCTTGTCACAAAAACAAAAAAATATTTTTTGTCAAATTTAGCCAACCATACACCATTCTTTTTAGTCATGTTTTT
>JBBDHI010000020.1:19406326-19416396 GCA_037177115.1 Craterocephalus stercusmuscarum
AGAGTAATACATTTTTTTTAAATGAACATTTTCATTGTTCCCTGAAGCCAAGGTGTGGCAGCTGCCATACCTTGCCACACCCAATTGACGCCCCTGGATGGCGGGGTGGAGGAAACAACATGGAAGCATGGATCCATCCTGCCTTGCATCGGTGGTTCAGGCTGCTATTGGCACATTTTGAGCCCTTTTGTCCCAACATGTCCTGGTTTAACCAGCACAGCCAGCTGAGTCCTGCTGCTGACCATGTCCATCCCTTTCTGAGCACAGTGGAGCATCTTCTGACGCCGGGGACACACCGCACGGGGAAGCGCGCCGACTTTCGCTGCGCTGCCGCCCCGCTGTCTTTCCATACCAGACGGGGACAGAGCGGCGCCGAGTCGACAAGCTTTTCTGCTTCTCTGTTGTTCTTGTTCTTGCTGTTCTTTTATCTTGTGTTCCGGCTTTATTTCCAGGCTGGCTTGACAAAATCGGACGCGGCGCTTCCAATGTGGAAGGCACCAGCTACTAACATGGGCGCCGAAGTAAAACTGCTGCATTTCGGGGCGCTTCGGCGTACGGTGTGTCCCCGGCATTAGTTTCAGGACGTTCTCAGATCAGGTGGGGGTCGCACTGATGCAGCAGGAGACGACGTGCACTGCGACTTCTAATGTTAAACTGCATGGTATTTATGCAATGACCATCATGACAGTATAAGTATTCTGGCCCTTACATCATGTCACTTAAGCCATGTTGCCTGCATATTCTCTCTATTTTTTATTAAGAAACAAATATGCAGGCTGCGCAAAATAAGATTCTAATTTAGTTTGTTTCAGTGGCGAACAAGGATACAGATGCTGTTTAAGCCTTTTTAAAGCAATATTTGATTATAATTGATTAACTAAACATGCGATTAGTCTTGTCAATAGCGCGTTGTTGCGATATTGCAGTTATTGCAACAGCTCTACCCATAAATGTTTCAGTAAAAAGCCTCAGGCCGGCCCTATGCAAGGCCTCCCTACAGGACAGATGGAAACTGGGCGCTGTGCGGCTATAGATTGGGGACCTGAACAGGATGTGCATTATGCAAACGTATACTGACACACATCCCAGTGCCCCCAACCTGACCCCAGTTACAGTATGGGTGAATACAGACCAGATTAACCCAATTAGAAAGTTCATCCACGCTCATGTGTGAAAGGTGCAGAGGATAGAGGCATGTGTCTATGATGCAAGAGAGGAATGTAACTGATGAACGGTCTGCTTGTTTATCTACCTATCAACAAATTTTTTGTTTTTGGACCATCTTTAAGTATTTTCCTGACTCCACATTGTGTTGCGTCTTCCATTAACCCGAGTCACAACTGCCACCTTCAGGAGATTTATTTCCATTTCAGCGGGTACTGTGTCAGGTAAACATGAAGAAGCAAATAACACCCGAGCGCAAAGTCCGGGGGGGGTTTCGTAGTGTGCAGATCCTCGGCCATTTTTTGAAATGTTTACAGAGACAAAGGAATTGTGTTATTTCCTGTGATTCAACATGCGAGCGTACCAGAGCTGCTAGGTCGGCGGGTTTCCTGCGCATGCGGTGTGTCACATCCAAGAGCCAGCTGATAAAATTCATTGTTTGATTCTAACACGATGGGTTATGTTCAGAACTGGCTTAAATTTAGACAAAAGCTACTCAAATGGACTTTTGCTGGAAGGGTTGTGTGGATTTAGGGAATTAGTCTTTAACTTGGAAATGAGAGGAGCATGAAACTGTCATGGCTGCTTTAATCATCCATCATCGGAAACAAGCAGCCGGTAGGGACTTCAGCACTTCTCGGGCCGTCGCCGAGATCACTCAGCTAATCTGATCAGCTAATAAACTGGCCGATCTGTGTATGGTGTCTTCCGACGCCTCGCAAGGACTGAACCTTTGTTTATCCAGGCTGTGTGATGATTAAAGCAGGCCGAGCTCAGCCCCAGAGTCAGTTGGGTAATTAAGAGGCTGTTCTCCGTGTTAATAGCATTAGTCACCTTGGAGATAATCACCTCCATCAAGAGCACGGAGGCGCATCCCTTTGTGCACCTTATAGCCGCCTTAAACAAAGGCTTGACAAACATCCAGCTCTAATAGGGCTCTCAGCTTCTGCTCTAATCTATGCCTTCTGCATGTAGCTACGGCTCCTAACTAGCTTTTGTAATCCTCTACTTGATACACTTTCGCTAAGAGGATGACATCTTCATCTTATTTTCTTTTCCTTAAGGTAGCGTCTGCATGCCTAGTAACGGAATGCCTGTTCCAAAGACGTGCATCAATACAGATTTCAGCTCCTTAAGAACTTTTTTCCAATCATGGGAGTGAGACAGTGAGCACTTGGTGAGCTGCAGCTGTGCTCAATAGAGTCTGACTAGTATTTAACTGTAAGCTGGGGACGAGCATTTGTTTTCAGAGGTAAGAAGAGGCAGGTAATGCGTCTTGCAGGGGGTCTAAATCCCAAGTCTTAAGCTGTGAGGGAAATTCAGCAGGGGGAAAGATGGATGCAGTCTTCCTCTCGC
Source organism: Craterocephalus stercusmuscarum (assembly GCA_037177115.1). Classification (NCBI taxonomy): domain Eukaryota; kingdom Metazoa; phylum Chordata; class Actinopteri; order Atheriniformes; family Atherinidae; genus Craterocephalus; species Craterocephalus stercusmuscarum. The sequence continues at coordinate 19,408,847 of JBBDHI010000020.1, forward strand.
TGGTCCCGTGTCATAAATTACCTGGCCATTGATCCATGGGTGTCTGGGATTCTCAGCGGACCTCCTTCGCACATTCATCACACCTTTCCTCTGCAGCTAAGCCTGAGGAGAAGTGTCTCAAACACGTCCTTCTTTTCTGAGTCTCAGCCTGTTGCTTAGATACAGCAGTAATTTCTATGTGGAGCTGGAACCTGGTGGACTACGTTATGCACCAGGATGTTTCAGCATCTTAGCCTGCCTTAAGTCTTTGCTGTATTATGGAGTTTGCTGTGTTTGTTTTGATGGCAGCTGCAGGGAAAATGTTTAGTATTCATCATAACTCTGCCAGTTTACTATCTGATAAATAACTTCAACGAAATACTGTATATTGTCCCCTGCAGAGGCAACTTGAGGTACATTTCAAAGTGGACCCAACGTAAATAAAATATGCAGGTTAATACATCAAAATCTAATACAAAAACATCACAAAATTTACTAAATCTAAATCACCATCCAGGTGATGGAGTAAAGACATAAAAGAAAACTTTAAACTTCAACCCTTCAAGAAGATTAAAACAGTTTTAATGTGAGTTACTGTCTGTTTGTCCCCTTACGTGACAGATCACTGTAAATCAATACCACAGAGTTGTGAATGATTATCTTTATTCTGTCCTGATGTTCCCAACCTCAGGACTAGAGAGAAAATGATGAGAAGTGCAGGCTCTGAACTCACAGAGATATCGAACAGAAATGGTATTGACTGCGCTCATTTAAAGAGTGAAGCAAAGAAAATCTTTGGAAAACTCCAGCAGCGTTGCAAAGTTTCTGAATCAATGCCAGGACACTTTATGGTGGTATATGGTGACCCTTCGTTTTACACTCACACTGTGTTGGCTTTTATTTTTTAAAATGTAACATTCATGGTGGTCTCACAGCTAAAACTGGTCCTGTGATTGACGGGCATCCAGTCCATGGTGGACCCTGCTACTCGCTTAATGGTAACCAAGACTGGATCCAGGAAGCCACGGCCTGAATAAACAGAAACAGTGCTACATATCTCCCTCTCACGCCGTCTAACTACAGGAGGCCACAAGGGACAAACTAAACAACAGCCCTTAAAGGGATCTCTGGCCTTCGGCTGTTTGAGGCTTTATTTTCCTTGCAGCCACAACGCTTCTTCACACAGGCCTGGTTGCAATACGCAGTTTATGCCACTAGATGTCACTACTTTGCCTTTCATTGGTTAAGACCAGAAATGGATCTTCTTACTTCTTACACCGTTTGTTCTGCAAAAAACAGTTCTATTTAGTTTAGTAATGACACCAAGCAGCATGACTTGAACAATGAATCAGCTAGAACTACCATTTGGCCAATTAACGGCAGTCTGTAAAGTTATCAAATCGTATTCTATGGCAGCAGATATAGCCGCCTTGTACCACCTTTCCTTTGTATTACCCTTCTTCCAGGAGGGCGTCTCTCCTTCATAGTTTGCTTCAGGTTTGCTTCTCTATTCTCCCAGATGACCTGCGTGTCCATGTGGAGAGCTTGTTACTGATGATGTTATGCTAGTACCCCCTAATGTACTCTCCCTCGTGTTCCTCTGATCCCAGGCTGGATCTAACACCGATGCAGGTGTTTTCACAAGTAGCCGGCGTAAAGGTGAAGGCCGAGTTGATTTTAATTATTGAGCCGTCCTCTACAGTCTGTGCTCTGAGTTGAATTATCTTCCTTTTGTAATGGAGATTAACCTCACTAAAAACCGTACTTAGCCTATTTAACTTCCATATTTTAAGGCGAGCCTCACTAACGAAGCAGTTCTGCCTGGACCACAGAGGGTTGTACTAGATTTAAAACTGTGGTCAATCCTTGCCTGCTTACAGGCTTTTAGGGGTAATAGGATGAGATTAACACATTTGCATAGTATTGCTATGTATTATTCATGCAGGGTCCTCTAATTTGCAGGAGCAGGGTCTGACTTTAACATCTGGGCAACTTGGAAGCGAGATAGAGGAGCGTCTGCCAGGTGTCACCTGCCACATATCAACTAAAAAAACTTTGCACAAAAAGTAAAAAATTGTGCATTTAGTTTATCATTTCACCTCTTTAATTACGCCGGTTGGTGTTGTATTAGACATTGTCGGAAAGCCTGATTAGTCACCTGGTTGCTTTTCTGCGTTAATCCGTTAATCTCACAGTGATGTAATGTTGCACACTCATTGCACATCCACAGGAGAGTCATTAAGATAAAGCACTTGTCACAATCTTTAGATTTTCCTGGAAAATGAACCTGAATTCTTTCCACACAAATCCATCCACACCGTCATTCCACTGCCCACCAGAGCGAGGGGGGACTCGGAGGAGCCATTTGCTGCCTTGAAATATTCATCAAAGGAGAAATTGAGTCCAAATACAGGAATTCAACAATCACAGACAAGGAAATCTGCAATTGTGAGGAATAGTTGTATCGATTTATTTGAGCTTTTCTCCACGGCAGAGTGACTGGAATAAGCACTTTACCCGCTGGCTTGGTTAACAAGGATTTCTGCATTATGCAGAATGCAGAATGCAGAATAAATACAAATAAATGCAAATAAATCAGTCAGTATAACAAACATGTTGTGATTTTTACTAAATAATGATGAAAAACTGCTTCAGCTGAACTTAAAATAAGCAATTAATAGCACCATGCAGGTTTAAATGGAGCCATGTGACATTCAGAGTTTATCCAGCGAATGTGGTGGATCCTAATATGAGCCATTATTCGGTAAGTCTGTAAGTAAGTTGTTATGTTGTATAGCGCTTTGTGTCAACTGTTGTTGTCTTACAGCGCTTTATAAATAAAGTTCAGTTGAGTTATGTTTTGATTATTCTTCCTTTTTTTGTGAGGATCATGACCACAAACTAAATCCCGCTCCCTCCAGCTCGGACATCCTCAGCCGAATGCCGTCGTGCACCGTCTTTGCATCCCTACCCAGCGACTGTTAGTGTGTCTCTGCAGATGTGTGAGGAGGGGGTTCCTTCGCGGTCATCCCATCTCTCTCTTCATGTTCTGAGCGTTCACCGTGATTCATCGCCTCTAGACACAACTTTGTGGGATGCTGTGTGTTTGTGTGGATGAATATTTGCCTTCCCCACAGTTCCCAGACAAACGCCAGCGTCTCACATTGACTCTTGTCTCTGACTTGCTGTCTGAGTATCCCACCATCTCTTTGACTCACCCCCACTCTCCTCTCCCCCTCCCTGATTATCTCTCTTCACAAAGCACCTGCAGTGGGTGACGTTATGCATCTCCCGGGGGGGTGGTGGGGGGTCTGAAATGGACAACAATGCTCTTTTTCTGTTTGCAATAATTGAATAAATGTTATTAGATTAACACTAACGGCTTATTTCCCAGGATAATGAAGCTTTCTTATGGATGCCGTGGGAAATAAGGTGCGGCGGAGTCCGTCATGCTAGTCACACTTTAATCATCGGGACACTCCCTCAATTTGCAAAACTACTTCGTTTGAGCAGCTTTTTTGTGTTTCCTTGAAATTGATCCAGCTGCGATTCCGATCCCCTAGCTGGGTGTTTTTTAATTGATCCGGAAAGTGAGTATTGATCTGATTATCCGTGGAAGCAGCTCCTCTAAATTCTCATCCTTCCTCCTCTTTTTCAAGTTTCTGCTCCATGGGTTGCAGTCTGTTTTTGGCTCCTTCCTCTTCAACCCCCCCCCACCCTTCTTCCCTGACAACAAAGAGCTACAGTTTTGGCAAAACAAGCTCTCGTCTACCCCTTTAACACCCCCTCCCCACCCCCATTTGCATCCCTGCGCTCCTCCTGCTCCCCGTGTCTTTTAATTCGCTGTTGTCGGAGTTTGAGGAGCAAGCTCTAATTTGTACCTCCTCAGATATGAGTGTGCAGGAGTGTGTGCAGATAAGGCTCCTCCTGCATTGTTCTCCGTGTGATGTAGCGCCGTGATATGACAGAGGGGCTTGTCTGGGGGTGTGATGGGTCTTTGTTACCTGAGTGTTGTCTTTTTTTCTGCACCCACCACCACCCTCGTCTGCGCTCTCGCCCCCGCCTCCCTGACAACAAGTCTGTCTCTTTAAAGAGCTGTTTGCTGTTGAGTGAGAAGTCAAAATGTTGCTCTGGTGGAGCACATGCGCCACCTTGCCAGAAGCTGCGCCGCCGTATGACAGCTGGGATCACCTGTCTCTTTTCTTCCTTTTCTTTATTCATCTACTGTTGCTTCATTTTCCCCTTTCACACGCCCATAACAGAGGTCAAAATAGTTTTTTATTTTTCTTTCCTTTCTTCTTTTATTATTTTAGTCATTCAGTCTTATATTTCATATTTCCTTTCATTTATATTAATATGATATTCCATTTTCAATAGAAGTTCTTTGCATAATCTTTTATTTATTTCCCATTTATTAATATTATTATATTTTTTGTTTCAATACCAAATTTTACAGAGTTAATTATGTCAATATTCTTAGATTTTTCACATATTTTTATTTAATATTTATTTAATATTATTTTTCTAGTTTAAATTATTTTGACTCATTCTATTTTTTCAACCATTCAAAGTACATTAAGTCATTAATATTCTTACATTATTGTATTGCATGTTTGTATTTCATATCATCATTTATCTTTTTATTTATTTTGTTGTGGATTTTTTAAGGACTCTAAAAGGACTTGAGTGCAGACATATCTGTGTACACTGAGGTACGTTTGGATCAGAGCTATTACATTATTGTTAAACGGATCAAATATTATTATTTGTGCTCATGTTCAGATGATGCTTGTCAAAAAGTTTTCATTTCTGCTGCATCGACCATGCGCTCCTGGATAAATGAAACCTTGAATTTGGAGAAGACGGTCTGAATGTGAAATACCATTTTCTAAAAGAAGTGAATATTGATTGAATGTTTATTATGTCAACAAGTAGATTATCTACAACAGAAGAAGTCCTGCAGGATAAAGGTGATGTAACATGGCTGCTATAGCCAATGGTAATGAAGGTGATGTTGATCAGATTGAGAATTTTAAGGGCTCTGCTACTGCCTTCCTCCACACCAAGAAGGAAAAGGATTAATCTTTTATTTTCCTTTTGACACAAGATGAATATATTAGAAAATTGGCAAAATAACCAGCAAAACTGGTATTTTTAGGCACTTAATGGCTCATAGCGAACCCGTTTAATGTGTTTGGTGAAGCAGCTGTTTGACATTAATGAAGCTTTTAAATGAGTAAGATGGATGTGTTTGTCTTTATTTCACATTTAAGCTGCAGTCAACACATTAAAAGGAAGTATTTTTGCCTCCGGGCATAGACATGGGAGGTTGTTCCAGATTTACTGTGCTGAGCTGGAGGCATCTTCAGCCTTAGGAGATGACCATGTTCGCTTTATTCCCAGGTGTGCTCAGACTCCCCACTCCATATGAGATGAAATCATAGCAGTACTTCCTAACTCTACCCGGCTCTCGCATGGCCCGACATACATTAGAATGTCAGACACATCTTCCTGCTGATCCGTATCTGCAGACCACTCCAGTAAATGTTACCTTTTCATATCTAGGCTGGGAAAATAAGCTTTTTTTTATTTTTTATTTTCCTCTGCCCCTCCAGCACGAACAGATCTGCAGACACGATAACCTTCTCCGCTGAACTGCAAATGTCACTTTGGCTTGCCAACCAATCGGCTTTCTTTTCATTGGCTGGTACTGCTCTCTTATGGGGTTCACACCCGTGACACTGAGACTGAGCGGATGCGCCCGCATGAATGAGAATGAGTCTGCGTGGCACTCAGGTGTGGCCTGCTGGAATATCCCAGAATACCAGGAAAGTGCTGGGCTGATTTTTGCTTCGGTGTGGTTAAAGTAGAATAAAAACAACGTGCACCTTTATGTCTTTATGGTCTAACCCCATACTTATAAACCTACTCTTTGGCATCATTTTCTGCCTTGATGGCATGCTAACATTGACCCTTCTTGAAATGTGGCTGGGAGTGCTACTGCCCGCCCCCCCTCCCATCGTCTTACACAACAGCCATTACAAAGATGAAGTATGCTGTCAAAGCTTTCAGCAGAATCAAGGCAATCAAGCGTTTTCTTCCATATAGACTCCCTCCCTTACTCAAATCTATGTTGTGTGCTTTCTGCTTCCATCAGACATGGAGGAATGAAGGGGCGGATCTGAATATGCATGCTAACTAATGTGGTTTTCACACACAGAATGATTGAGGTTCATTTTTTCGTAGCCCGGCCTGCAGGTTTATCTGTGTGATTGCATATTTTAGGGGCAGATATTTGTTGCGAAGCTATGTTAGACAGGTTTCTAATCAACCTCCATCCGCTGTTAGCCGTCAGTTTGAACTTCACATAGGCTTTATTTTTGTTGTCTCACTCCAGTGCTTTTATTTCTGCTGTTAAATCGAGCGGAGCAGCTTTATCAGTCAGACTCCGGTTTATAGATTTTCTTTACCTGCTTCGATTAAGCAGAGTTTAGGTACACATTTGTCTCACTGGGTGATAAATACAGGCCCTGAATTTTTGATATTGGTTTGTTCAGTCAGTTCTAAGCTTGTTCCAGGTAAGACATGCTTGGATTTTCCATTTGATGACATCACTTCTATCATATGTGACCCTCCCTCCTGTAATTTCTGCAAAGGACCATAATGCATGGACATGGCTTCCCTTTACAAAAACACCAGTATTTTGCAATGTTTGTCTTGTTTTCCCAGAAAATTGATAATCTAATATCACCTGTCCAGTCAGGGAAAAAACACACACTGTTGCCCAAATTCTTACTTATTAGTCCTTTTATAGTCCTTATTTATTAGTCTGGGTGGAAGGAGGGCTCCCAATGTTCCAGAGACAAACATTTTCTACTCATTTTCTACTTTTAAGAATTTTGCTTGTTGCCCAGGTCATCTAATGTCCCATGGGAGACGATTTGGTTGCCATTTTGAATTTATATCAAGTATCAATGGTGAAAACATCAATGACATGCTAATTTACATAACTCCTAAACCAGACATGATACAAAGATTATTTAACCCAAATTTCTGATGATTTGGACACCAGGAATCAAATGCAAGTTTCACTAAGATAGTAGAAGCATTCTTTGGAAAAACCAATTCTGAGTAGTATTATAGCAAATTATAAAACTTCATTGACAGCTAAACTTATAATGTATTAGAAAGTTTTCATTGAAAAGACCACTAACCAGGCTTTTTATTGGTCCCACACAGCACCAACTGCAATTACTTTTATGAAATCTTTCAAAATTATTTTTTTATTTTCTTATCTGTTGAGATCCATGCTATGTGAAGGGCATTATATAATAATAATAATAATAATAATAACAATAATAATAATAATAATAATAATAATAATAATAATAATAATAATAATAATGCTTTAGTATGAACCAGGTGAATCAAGTAGTTTTTGTTGTTGTTTTATGAAATTCGTTATATTGCAATAAGCACCAAAGATCAGAGCAGAACCATTAAGGGGTTAAAAACGCACGCGCAACAGTTCTCTCCCTCTTCCCGCACACGCAGAACCATCACCTGCTGTT
>JBBDHI010000020.1:19428904-19440665 GCA_037177115.1 Craterocephalus stercusmuscarum
GGTACATTGTGGTCATAAAGGGATGGACATGGTCAGCAACAATACTCAGGTAGGCTGTGGCGTTGCAACGATGCTCAGTTGGTACCAAGGGGCCCAAAGAGTGCCAAGAAAATTTTCCCACACCATTACACCACCACCACCAGCCTGAACCGTTGATACAAGGCAGGATGGATCCATGCTTTCATGGCCATCTGCATTATTACCATGCAGTTTAATAATAGAAGCTGCGGCGCATGTCGTTTCCTGCTGCTGCTGCGTCAGCGCGACCCTCAACCTGATATGAAAACGTCCTAAAACTAAAACCAGAACAGCGCAAGCGGCGTCACAAGCCGCGGCTGCAAACATCTTTTTTTTTTTTTCTTTGTTATTTACACAGCAACTACTAAATGTGAGTATTATTTTATTGAAATCCGCATAGATTTTTGACTTTGGTAAAATCAGGATTGCGTAATGCTGATGAATAGATCCATCTCTCTCTCTCTCTCTCTCTCTCTCTTTTTAAATTGCGGTCATAGCGCATACTGCACTGTTGAGACAACATGGAACACTGCAGAGGAAATTCCTTAACCGCGATACCCATATATATTTGTGTTTTCTACATTGTTGAGGTTTCAATGAACATTTGTTGGACTTGTTTTTTTTACAGTGTTTTTTTTTTCAGGCTCTCTTACTCATTTAGGTTTCTGAACAGATTAGAGTTGAAGCTGCAGCAAATCTTTTCAAAAGTCACATATTGTTAGCCTCATGGCATAGTTGCCTAAGTCATATTTTAAGGTTTCATTGGCAATGATGCAGTCAGTCAGAAATATTAGGAGGGTACAGCTAGACAGATATCACAATTCAGCCAAAATATGACTCAGACAATAATATCATGAACTAACAACTTATAAAATCAACCTAGCAACAGCAATAAAAAGTCCTTCACTGCAGAGAAGAGAAAAAGTGGCATAGACAGTCATTTGTGTGGACACCATGGTGTGTTACATGTTTTTAAGATGATTCTGGACTGGCAGAGCAGCTCCACATACAACTGCAAGTTTGAAGCTGAATTTAAGTGAACTTAATGAACCAACAAAATACTCTCCAGCAGATGCAGATAATAAATCTATGATAATCTCATAATGGCTGATGTCACCTTGCCAGTGTATTGATTAAACTATTCACAAGTACAAACGATGTAATTCTAAAATCCAATGAATTAGATGCTGATTAAGTTCATGTAGTTTATGATATATATAATACGAATCAATAGCAGGGAAGTAGTTTATTGTCAGCCAGAAAAAGTATATTTCATAGATAATAGTAATGAGAGGAAATTGTCAAAATACAGCTACACAGTACATGTACCTGCAAAACTTGTTCCAGGTGATAATGAGTGCATCCGACAGGCTAAAAGAGGTCATTTCTAAACACAATACTTGGCACCTTTACATAAGTGACTGTCTAAGTGCACAAAACTTGCCCCCCCATGCAGAGCTCCGTCTGCCTAGGGTGCAATTACCAGAGGAGAGAGTGCCCATATAGCTACCAGCTCATCATCCCAGAGCCAGCCAGGGCCCAACCCCGGACACAGCAGCTCCTGCCAGAGACTGCATTATGGAGATTAGGGTGAAAGATTGACAAAGAGGAGGGAGATAGGCTCGGTGAGTGCAGCGAGACTTTGGGGGAAGGAGAACGACTTTGCCACAGGAAACTCCCCGAAGGCTCACAGAGAAGGATGGAGAAAGACAGAAGGATTAGGGGATGAAAGAAAAGCCAAAGAAGGAGAGTGAGAGACAGAAAAGGAAACGAAAAGCTAATTCCCAATCATTCTGATTAATGGTAGTAGAAGGTCTGGCTGTGATAGGCATTTCTTTTCCTCCTAAGCAGATATTCTCCGGAACGCAAACAACAACTAATAAAATAAGGTTTTTGCACTTTTCTTGAACCGCCATTTGGGCGAGACCCTCCTGAGCTTGATGAGATGAGAAAGCTGAGTACGTAAGGTTAAGGCGAACAGACAGCGTGATGAAGTGAGAGGACACCGGCGGAGAACCAGGGGACACGGAGTTGGCACAAGCAGACACAGACGGAAAACACTGCCAGACAAAGGTCAAGTGTTTGACAGGGGAGATAATGCTGGAAAAGAGGAGGAGGGGGAAAAAAGTTTGAGGCAAAAATGGAAATGCAGACCAGAATTCACAAAGAAGAGAAGCAGAAAGAAGGATGAAATGACGTGTAAGGTCAGGGTGGAAAAGATGAAGAGTGACATCGCTCACATCTTTACTGTGGCTGCAGCGTGTTTGCTTTGCTTGGCACCTTTGTGGCCTTTCTGATAAAAGAGAGTGGTCGCAATGCAGTCAGTGTCTGGGAGGATACGAGCTAATGGCCGTGGTGGTGTCAGGCTAAATGGCAACGATCAATAATCCCTTCACTTACACCCCGAGAGACTGAGCTGCAGCCATGGCAGGCATTTTATTCGAATTTTCTTCATGTACTGCATAAATATTTCCCTTGTATCTTTGGCTAGAAGTTTCCGTGGTTGGGTCAGGACAAGGGTTCACAAAATTTGCACGGTTTGTTAAGAGAAAAAAAGGAAGTAAGAAATATGCTTTGGCTACTGCTGCTTTTCTGTTTTCTGATTTATTTTTCAGTAAATTCAAGATCTTATACCTTTTCAGACCAACTTGATGACAAATTGAGCCTTTAGTTTCAGGCCCTTTTTTGCAGGACCAAACTATGTGGTGAATAAAGAAGGAGGAAAACAAACAAAACAAATTGTCTACAGCCTTTACTGGCTGCAGAAAAAGCACCATAAAAGCAGATATATTGTCACAAGTGATTCACTTGAGCTAGCACTGGGTGGAACTGAGGTCTAGACTGTGGGTGTGGAAAATAACAGTCCTCTGCTGGCTGCTTTCTTATTTCTGCTTAGAAAGCCACCAGTTTAAGGCTTTGCTAGTCATTATTAGGGATTGGGGTTGATGGGATTTCATCAATGCCAGTATAGATCCTAACACAGAAAGTGCACGCCATAATTTGAAAGAAAAATATAAACATCTGACTTATAAATATCCCACTGAGCGATAGAAACAGTATGACTCAGACATATAATGCTATCCATAAAGGTTTAAAACTTACAATTACAATTACAATCCTTTTTCTGCCATTGGTTCATGAGCTCCATCTGGTGCCACCTCATGCAGCAGAACAGAACCTATGTATGAGCATTTCAGAGAAAATACACCTGTCATTACTTAAAACTTATACTATCTTTCTGATTACTTAAAACTGGAGATAATGGATGTGACATGGGGTTTTTACTTGTTTATTCTGCTAAATCACCATCAGAGCCAAGAGTCTTTTCTGTAGATGACAGAGATGAGAAGATTTGACTTGTTTTTTGGAGTTTTGCCATGACTTGGGAGAATGTGCTGATCACTCTCTGGCCTATTTTCTCCCACTTCACGCAAATCCTAGTAAGCCATGGACCCCCTGCCCCCTCCATGCTGAAACCATGCTGGTGTTATGCTTTTAATAGAGAGAATCTCCCCGTAGATAGATACTGTTTTCTGGCTGAGTCCTGTCCTTCCATGAACCAAATTAAATTAACAACAAATTTTTATCAATTTTCTTGAAATAGGAATAATGTGTGAATTTTAATCACAATGGCTCTGGATGTTCAAGGGGACCACCTGTGCTCCTTGCGGGGACACCATTGGGGGGTTCTGGACTCCAGGTTGGGACCCCCTGCAGTAGATAAACCTTAAACCTCATTTATACTCACTGTACGTAGTAGGGATGGGCACAATTAATCGATTATCAATAATCAATTAATCGATTAATCGATCGTTAAGATTTTAGTCAATTACGTTATCTTTAATCAATTAATCAAATTCATCTTTAGAATGGTGCTGAAGTTGTATGTAAGTGCATATTTTCCAGTTTAACCATTGAATGAATCCTATCTAACTGCTACAAGGGTCGTTCATCTTGCAATTAAAGTCTAAATAAGGAAACAAACTAGGTTTTTTGTGCCTTACTTAATTTAAATATAGGCTATAAAAATTTGATTTTAATATTAATGATTAATCGATAATCGATCGTTAATTCTCCTGACAATCGATTAAAACAATTTAATTGAATGCCCATCCCTAGCACGTAGGTAAATAGGTACATCCAGTCCTGCATTAACCCTCTGGTCCATTAGAGGGCAATGGAAAGTTCAGAGTTCACCTTGGAGTGTCATCAGTTTCATTCTCAAACAGTGGATGAGATCATGGTAATGCACATTCAAAGACCTTCTCATCAAGAAACCTAAAAAGATGCAGCTCAGAAGGTGGTGCAGGAAGGTGTCATGAAGTACGCTGCACGTTAGATATACAGTGCAACACTGCCCCTGTGGTTTCTGGTAGTACTGCTCTCTGAGGTTTACACGGACTGAAACATGCACGGATTGAATGCAGAGGAGGACAAAAGACTCCATTCATCTCAACATGCATTTAATGTTGAGCATAAATGATCTCTTAGAGTGAATTTACATTACACACAGTTACACAGTAGTTTGTTCATTGGTGAACGTCTGTGTGGCACATTTATGTACACACTTTACGTACTTTATGGTTACTTCTTTTTTGCATAGTCAAATAGTCTGTTTGCTAAGTTTTCTATTCTGTTTTTTTAATACAATCTTTTATGTCATTCAGTGTGGACAAGGGAAACTTGTTTCCTTACCGTGCAAATGACAATAAACGCTAAAGCTTAAATTACGTATTTACCATGAGCGGCCTTGGCAAAGACCAGTCTGGAACTGGCTCTGTGAAGACAATGGGTTTATATCTATACCAGCATTGTGTTGATGAGCCGTCTCGAGGTCATTTCATCCCACCAACACAACAGTCTAAACCTCAGTGATATTCCAGAACAGCAACCAAATCTTAGATACTCCCCCTACAGTCAGGTCTATATGTGTGCAGGGTTAAACCTTGTCTAGGTTGTATGTGCACTGGGATTTCTTTGGAAACGGGACACTTTTGGAACTAAGTGTAGAACAGTGGGATTCCCACTGTGCAGCGGAAATGTGCCAAGATTTGCATAGCAGTAAAGCCTGAAGTAAAACTGCCGATTCGCCCACGCTTGTAGCACTGCTCCAGTATGGACTGCAGTGTGTTTTTAGAAGACCAACTCACTTACCTACTCGCACACACATGCACACAGTGAGGACTTTGTTAGCCGGCTGGCACAGTCAGACTTCCCGGTACAGCAAGTTTCCGTCCCGACTAGAACAGTGCGGCTGTTATGGGTGTGTGCGTGTGTGTGGTTGCAGCATTGTGTGGACACATGCATGCAGTCACAGTAGACTGCATTCATTACAGCCCTGGTTGCAGATCACTCAGCATATTTTGGTGTCAAAAACAGAAGCTATGTTCTGACATCTTTGCAAATGCATCAAATCTCTGTTTTACTCGAATGGGAAGAAATCGAAGAAAATAGATACGCAGAAGCACTGCAGGAAGGTTCAGTTGATTTACTCTTTACATTAAATCAGCATACTTTAGGGAATGAAGTAGCATTAACGGTTGATGAGAGTTGCTAATGTTTGCTAATGTTTGCTTCCTCTTCTTGCGAACAAACTGAAAGTTTGACTCAAGAAGACACTTTGGAAACAGAAAAAGAAAGTACAACAACCAACAAACCCTATCCATTCTTTAAAAGCCTTTTGTGAAGAGAAAACAAAGAAAGGTTACCCCACTGAATCTCTCAGCTGTAGTGGACACATCATCAAGCATCCACTTTCTGATTAATGGCTCTTGACACAACTTCACTCAAGTGAGTAAGCTGAAGAGGACACAATGTCTCTAGCCTGAGGTGTGTGTCAGTGTGTGAACGACCTAGATGGGGTCCTTAATGCTGAGTGAATCAGCCAGTATGGTTTACATTGAGCTTATGGACCCAGTTACTACCATAATGATGAGCTGTAAGGTACACTGTGGCAGTTTGTAAAAGGAAGCAAAAACTAAAGAGGAAACAATTAACTCTGATACTATCTAGTGACTGAGTGGCATTGGCTATTCCCTACCAGTAAAGCTTTATAGGTGGATTAAATTTTTTTTAATGATTTTCATCACTTAACACAAAAGGAAATGATGACATTACCACCCTTGTCACCTAGAATCCATGTAATGGCAAGGAAGCAGTGTCCAGGTGGTTCTATGCATGCCTTTATTAGTTCCATGTTTTATTTCTGGGCTATGAAAATGTATATGGTGTCAGTTTAACTGCAGTTACTGAAAGGGTTGTAATTACTGTAGCTTTTCAGATAATATGCTTGATGGAGGCAACAGATGGTCATATGAGCCTTTTTAGTAAAATGGGAATGTTTTTCTTTCTTTGTTTTCTTTGTTTCTTTTGCGATGAAACGTTGGGGTGCAGGTGCAGGTATTAAAACTGAGAGATCTGAACTTATTATGGCCATCAAGTACTTTTGATTTTGCCTTCGTATACCACATGTTTTCAGCACAACTTCACCCATATCATCAGAATGATTTATTCTTTTAACCTACTTTAGTAACATTTTGGGCCTGACAATATACAAAAGCAATCAAATCCAAACAGTTGCAAAAATCAGAAAAATATCAAAGAAATGCAGTTTCCACCCTCCCATACCTTCTTGACCATAGCTGAGGATGTTTTCCCCCACTCTGCATGCATCATTAACCTCCACTATACAAAGATTTCTGGTGTCACTTTGCATCTGTGTTGTTTTTTTTTAAAGCTATGCAACATTCAACTTCCACATGGTTGTGTGAATAAATACCATGCTGTGGTGTATTTTAAATCTAAAAAACCAATCTCCTGAAGTTTAATGGATTTTTTTTCTTTTTTTTTTGCATAAACCCATCCAGAAAAAAGACATAACAGAAGGGCAGTATTTACTGTAACAGCCTGAGGATAGCAGCTGGGTGGCTTCTGCATTTTTGCAGGAAGGCTAGGAAAGAGATGGGGATAGGCAGGTCTTAGTCAAGTCCATGACTCAATGGATGCAGTTTCTGTTTTTTTATGTGCCTACCCCTTTGGCCCAGACAGAAATATCTCAACAAATCAAGTGCAGTCTTTAAAAGATCTCAAAGTAGATAAAGTGTCTCATTTTGGGGGGCTTGATACTGCGAGTTTGGGTTAAGTGTGATTTTAGGAAGGCTGCATGGTGGTGTGTTGGAAATAGTTATTTCCTTTCTGTCTCTGCTGTGTCTCTGCTGTGTCCTGCGAGGGACTGGATGGGACTTGGATTCATAAAAAGAAGAAAGGTTACTGAATCTGTTTTGCCCTTTAAAACGAGGTCCGCCCCTATCAAAGCGCCGCTCTGCTCAGCTGAACATTTTCATTTGCTTTGAACAACTGCACAGACACCTTTTTTTTATTACTCAGCACTTTGGTTATAAAATGCAGTGATATTTGACTTTATGTGCTGAGGCAATACAGAGGGAAATAATGGGATTTATGTAGCCTTGGGAAATGAAGAGTTTTCAGGTTCCTCAAAGTCCTTACATCTTGTTTTTGGTTGCCATCCCTCCCTCTGTCCTCGCTGTTTCCTGAATATTCTCCATGGCTCTTTTCCTCCCACATCCACCACTGCCCCACCCTATTGCTCTGCTCTAATATTTACAGCTCCACTTGAATAGTTGAGTGAGGATTTATATATATGAAACGGGTTGTTATCCTTGAGAGATATTTGGTTATATGTTCTTCCAACATCTGCAGTAGATGAAGGTCAACTTGTTTTTTTTTTTTGGTAAAGTGAAATGGGGCTCCCATTGCTGCTGTATACATCACAGCTGCTGCAGTGTTGACTTTAGCCTTTTTATCATTAGATACTGCAAAGACACATCTCAAGTGGCTAGCAAGGCCGACGTTGGCCGGCTAAGCTAAGATAATCTCCATGCATATTAAGGGCGAGTGGGAAGAAGGCCCCTTTCCAGAGGTTAGAGCTCACTGCAGCTTTATGTGAGGAGCTGCAGTGTGTCATAGAAAACTTTACACCCAGTTTGCTGCTTATTGCTGCTAAATTACTTATTTATTTTCAACATCATCTTGATACTTCTTTGGCAACTTGTTTTACACCAAATGGCATTCCATGGGGGGGTGGTAGAAGTATGCTCGTCGAAATGGTTCCTTGAGATTTTTTCCTGAAACATGCTGGCTAACTCCACAAGCTTCAGTCATAGTTTTGGTTGCTGGTTTTGCCCTTACTGTAAGTTTCTTTACAAACATCTCACAGACACATGAAAGAATGAAGACACGGCACTCAACAGCTAATGAAGTTGTGCGATTTCCTATTTCATTTTCCCACCGCCACATGGGGGCAGTGCTCATAATATGGACTAGCTTGAAACCTGTATGCTACTTGGTTTTCTTTTTCCTTGATTTTGGTTTCAGGCCTGGGCGATAATGCATATCTTGGTATTGATCCAATACCAAGAAAATCCAGGGCTAGTATCGCCAATATGAACATTGTCACCAATACTTTTTTGCTGTCAATTTCACAATCATTTTAGGTTTTTCCTAAAATTATTGATCATAATTATGATCAATGACAAAACACAGTGTGAAGATTTTTGTAAGATAAAACATGTGTGTGGATTTATTTCTTTGTCAGAGTGTTTGTGTTTGCGTAGCTCTATGCAACGAATGAAGCAGTACCACCAGAAATGTTTTGGGATGGTGTTGCGCAGTCAAGTTTAAGTGCGACGAACCAAAGGAACAAAGCAGGAGATTAGTATTGTACAACATTGAAAGTTCAGCCATTGAAACTCATGTCGGAACTTGGGGGTGAACTCTAAACTCTGCTCTGCCCTCTAGTGGATTTCTTGGGTGTATGTGTGATGTTTGACATGAACAAGGGGGAATGCGGAAAAAAGGTGGATTGGAAATTAATATAATCCTTTAATAATTGAATCGAATCATCCTGTATCGTAATGGAATCATATTGTGGGGTACCTAAGATTGCACATCCCTAACATGAGCGTACCTCTTCATGTAAATATAGGAAGCACAGAAAAGTCTTTGCAGGCAACAATGCCGGTGTTCCATCCTTCGTTATGAAATCAGTTGGCATCTAAAGTCAGGCCATTTTAGCCTGAGTTGATGCTCAGCCAATCAATATCCCATCAATATGTTACGTCAGCTCCCTCGTTTCGATGTTGTTTGTTTGTTGAGAGCTCCTCAACCACATGAGGGGAAAAATTGACTCAAACAAAATCAAATAAATGTTTTTTTCTAAAAAACCAGAGAGACAAACACTGACATTCGATTTGGAATGACTTATGAAATTGTAGCATCCAACATAAGAAATTCTTTACAAAGAGAGGAAGAAGCACCTGCTGCACATTTACCATTAAGCTCAATTACTTGTGAAAAGTCTGGGTGTTCCTATGTACAAGGAGGGAAAAAAATCAATCTTCAATTGGAGTTGAAGCCAAATCTTCCACTAGTGGTGCAGTTACATTTGGCCTCTGGCTAAACAGCTAATTACAGTATGTTTAAAGCATATGGAGCTGTGATAGCGATGCACAACAGTTGTCAAAGATGAATATCAAAGCCGCCTTTCTTGCACAGGAAGGCTTTTTAACTTTGTTGGAGGTGTCAGTTTGAACAAACCTACTCTGGATGTGCTTCAAGTCCCATCTTGTGCCAGTACAAGGAGACACACGACAATCTGACAATTTTGATGTCGTCATATTTTCTTTCTCCAGTCTTTATCACAAAACTGTGTATTTAACAGTTAAATATGGGGATTCATCTGTATTGCTCTGGTTGACGAAGCAAAGTGAGCAGGAAACGATGATTGCTGTTCTCTGACTGAAGCGGGGACTGTTTTGCTACATTTTGTCATGTGTGGGCTGCAGAACGTATTCAAATCATGACTCTTTGATGCATTTTCTTTTCAAATGCAGCCCATAGAGCATATGCTTTTACATAAGTTCGAGACTTTGTCTAACACCTACACCGTGCCTCATATCACATCGAGATTAGAGTCACATCAGTGTTTACTCATTGTGATAGAAGAGGATGAATCAGTTGCCTTTGCATACTCATATGTTGCTGAGTCATGATCATAATGATGATGGTGGAACTCAGCTGATGAAGGGGGATTGCTGGGAGCACTTCTGTGCTGCACAAGACGGTGACTCGGTGACAAAGAGGCAAAGCGACAGCTCATGTCTCAGTCCTCCACAGATATACGTTGTAGTTTTTCCTCCTCTTGTCCTCTGCCTTTGCATCTTCTACATCTCCCCTTACCCTGGGCTTTTAACCTTAATAGCAGCTTCTTTCTTGTACTACCGTGAGATGCATAACTCCATCCAGTTTGTGCACCCCGCCTCTGGGTGGGACCACCTCTAGCACACGAAAACCCAGGATTGCACGCAGACACATGCTCTCGCTTCTCTGCAAGCTGACATCTGAGTGCCTTTTTTTAGCACCGTGTCATCTCATATGAGAGCGCTGCACATGAGGACAGGCTCTGCAGGGAGTGGAGCCGTTTTGGGGCAACTTATTTACCATTCTTTGCAGTTCCACTCACGAAAGTGGCCAGACAGGATGTTTCCTTTTCCTCATGCACTCACACTTCCTGCAAGGGAAGAAATGCTTTCTATTTATAACCTCCGGCTTTGGTTAGTCTGACTTTGCACTCTCATAATCAAGAACATAGTTAACCTTAAAGAGCCCTCTGCCGTCTGTCCTAGTTTTAAGGCCAATCAGTTCTCACAGCGTGTCAGATTCTTTTAGCATGATCTGGAGTTTCATAGAGCTCACCATCCCCCTGAGCTGCAGTTGGATAATTGCCGTCCATTGCTTTTCTGCTCACTACGGATCCTTCCTAGAGATGACTAAAGGCAAGGCGAGTTTATTTATAGAGCACATTTGATGTACAGGACAACAGCATAATGGGCTTTACATTGCAGAAAAATCTACTGATGTATTTTGCTCCTACATATTCAGAGCTTTTTAGACAACCAACAGAAAGTCTGGCCCCTGATGGACAGGGAGTCAGTGTAAAGGCCTCAGAGCTGGACTGATGGGGTCTACTTTCTCGGTCTTAGTGAGGACTGGAGCAGAAGAGTTCTGAATAAGCTGCAGTTGTCTAACTGATTTGTTTGGTAGACCTGTAGAGATGCATGGACCAGTTGTTCCAGGTCTTGCTGTGACATCGGATCCTTTAAACTTGATATATTATGATGGTGATTGTAGGCAGATTTTGTGATTCCTTTAATATGGTTTTTCAGACTTTAGGTCTGAGTCCATCACTGCACCCAGATTTCTGGTTAATTTCGTAGACTAAGATTTCTTAGACTAATATTTAGGTGAATGAAGCAGTTTCATAAAAACACAAAGGTGAGCAGCACACCTGGACTAAAACAAAGTTTGAGTTGATATTACCTGCAGTCGTCTCAGAGTGAAGGAAGCAATCTAGAAATCAATTAGGATTCATGCCGTGGGCCTTCGAGGCGATGGCCCCCATGCAGCTGGGTGGGTGGGTTGTTCTCCCTGCTCTGGCTCTCCTTGGTCTCCGTTCTCTGTGGGCGTGCTGGACCTTTAGGTTTCAAGGCTCCTCTTGGCTTTCCCCCAGATGTTTTAGGACCAGGTCACGAGCACATGATCGAACAGCAGAGCTGATGAATAGGGATGGGTATCGTTAAGGATTTATCGATACTACTACTGTGATCGGTACTCCTTATCGGTTCGGTATTTTATCGGTACTCTTATCGATACTTTTTTTTTTTTT
>JBBDHI010000020.1:19499103-19511024 GCA_037177115.1 Craterocephalus stercusmuscarum
ATTTGAAAAAAGTCCGAACTCATACTTTTTCTGAAATAAAAAAAATAAAAAAGAATCTGGAGGATTTTTTTAACTTCTGAAAATTATCAGAATTCTGAGATAAAAATCAGAGTTCAGACTTTTTTCTCAACATTTTATGTTTCTTTTTTCAGTTTCAGTCTTTTCCATCGGGACTTGTTGGAAGGACATTGCCGCAGGTTCTGTTTTTGATTTATTTATGTATTTATTTGTTTATTTTAGTACGATCTTCCTGGGGACCAATTTTAAAACATACAGTAAAATACACAACATATACAGAAATTGATTATTGTGATAGTTTACATTGATCCCATTATATTATAATAACATGTAGACAGCTTTGTATTGTTTTTTTTAGAAGTGTGAAGGATTCTTGTACTGCTGATCTTACAATTAAAAGGTGTAACCCATGAGGTTTGCACCTGCCATGACAATACACTTCATATACAGTAGAGCCATATGCAGGAGGGGATAGAGGCAGATATATTGTGCTGTCAGCATGAATCATGTAAAAGTGAGGTTCTGTGGATATTAGAAAATGTCTTTGCTTCCAAGCTGATAAAAAATATTTTTCATTTTCAATCTGCGTCTTTCATTGCATCGCTGTGCTTTGCATGCATGCTGCACCCCTGAGTCGCAAAACATCAACAACACAAATGTCTTATTGAAGCAATAAGAGGTTATCTTTTAACCCTTTTGAGCCCTGTGCATATTTACCAAAAATGAAATGAGTGTATTTCTGCCCCCATGAGGTCTGTTTGCATATTTTTGGAGTCAGAGTAAAGGAAACAATGAAGCTGGTAGATAGCACGAATGAAAAAGTTTTGGGCTTGCCTTTAAAAAAAAAAAAAAAAAAACCTTTTAATGTAAATATCTCTTTGGATGATGCAGCTTTAGCTTTCGTAACTTCCAGATGCCTAGGGGAACGCTCTCATCGGCTGATCAGAATCCGGAAGTTCCAAAAGTTAACTCCATTGGCAAAGAAAGAGCGTCACGCCAAAGCTAAAGAAATTAGCCGCTATCGCTAACTAAACTAGCCGGGCGTGAAATCGGGTATAGCTCCTTTAAATATCCATCAGATCATAGAGCAATATGTCAGCAGAGACCAAGTGAAGCAAAATTAGAGGTTTGTACAGTTTAGATGGAGCCACCTTTGGCACCATCTGCTCTGGAAGCCCTGTGACTGCAGGTTTGGGGTTTTAAAAGGTTAGAAGTATTATAAATGACATTTCAGCTGTATATTTCCTCTTTAAGAATATCATCAGACTATTTTTGGTTTTTACACATGGTCCTGTGTTCATTGGTGTCGTTTTTTTGCCTGTTCTGCAAAATCATCGAAGATGGACGGGTTGTGATTATGATCCCTTCTGTTGTTTAGCACAATGAAGTCTCTGAGTAGTTTGGTTTATTATTTAGGAATTTTTGTTTTTCTTCATGAAAAGTACTTTCCGGCTGCACATCTGTAGCTTATCTTAAACCACACAACCCGTGCTGTTTACTGTTTTTGTTGCTTGTAACGTTTTGACACGTGGGCGCAGCAGTAAATGGAATCGGCTCGGGTCGCTCAGGTTGCTCCTGGTTTCCTTGTTCTCCGCCTCATCTGTCAGGAGCGCTAGGTGTCCCATGGACAGGGTCTTAATAGTGGCAGAGCGAAGGGGGACAGGATCTCTAATGGAAGTCCTTTGTTCAGTTGTCACTTGCACTGCTCCCATGGAAACACCCTGCTGGCCAATCAGACCAGCCCTCCAGGTAGCGGCTGCTGCTCCTCTGTCACTGTTTGACTAAAGGCATTTATCATGCCCAACTTTTTCCTCCTTTTTCCTCCCTACTTCCTGCTTCCTTCATCGTCACAATCATCTTGTGTTTGATTCCTTTTTCTTTCCGTGGTATGAGAAGAAAAGAAATACTTGCTACTGTATGTTTCAGAATTTGGGATTACCAGTTCTTTCCCAATGAAAACAAGTAGAAAACCTGTTTAATAGAATAGGAAGATGCTTTTGTGAAGGGAGGGGTGGAAGCTTTATTTCTTTATGCTTTGGATGCCAGACTTCGCAGCTTATCCTGTGTCCCTGAAGGGGTTATGAAAGCCTCCCTCTTGACTTTCTATTAGTTGGATATTTGCTGTCTGTGGCTACGTGCATCTTTCCCACTGGGTAAACACTGTGCTGTGTGATAAGGGTTTACAAAGAACAGCATACTGGCAGCATTGACGGGAAGGATGGGGGGGGAAGATCATGTGTGTCTCTGCAGCCAGTTTGAATTTGAAGCAGCAGTGAGCTGCTCGATGATTCATTTTCTGTGATTAAGTTACCACATGTGCATGAATGGACTAGACTGTGAATTAGCATCCGTTGCCGCTAGATTTATTTTATTACATTATTAGTAATAGTTTCTGTTTTCACTTTTATGACTTTTTAATATATTGATTTGATGCATTGATTTATATCATAATAATCGGTCCAAGTCTGTGAAGTGAAGTAGATGAACAGGTCCAAATATCCTAGATGAAACCCTTTTACCCCGCTGCACATTTGCTTTGCGACATGTTTTGTGGTCACATGTCCAGTCCTGATCCTGGAGGGCTGCTGTTCTGCAGGTTTTTTATGATTTCTTCTTCAACACACCTGACTCATATAAATGGATCATTAACCGGCTTGGACGCATCCTGACAACAAGCTGATGTGGAGGTCCATTTAATTTAAATCAGGCATGTGGGGAAGCATCTAAAACTGTGGCCCTGGAGGTTCTGACATCACACATCCTGATCATGCACTTTTATGTCAATACTTTTATCAGTCTGTGGGAGTATGTATGGTTATGAAATCAAGTGCATCCAAACAATCTGCCCTTTATCTTTGTCCTTGGAAGCAAAACATGGAAGTTTCTGTTTTTATCCATTATTTCACGTTTCCTTTTTTCTTTTCTCTATAGAAGGGGACCGCTGCACAATACGGATGATAGGATCCTCCTTAGAGGTGGGGGGGCCTCAGCATGTGTAATGTACCTCAGCATCCTCCATTGGCTTTGTATAATGTGGTTCTTAATTCATGCGCATTAAATAAGGCTCCATTATGGGAGCTTTAAGGGTCACTTCAGTCATTTGCCATTAAACTCCCATATGGAGGAAGAATGTAAGAAGAATAAAAAATGAATTGACCAAATCAATGAGACACAGGCTAAAAAATCCTGATCCAAACACTCACTGGACAGTCTGTTCGCCCCGCCTTCCCCAACTTCCTTATCTGCTCCAGCAGAGGGGTGTGGGCAGACCTTCCTCCCACAGGCCAGCTGGATTACGCATGTCGGCCTAATCCCATTCTCTGTTTCAGTACTCCGTGTCAGAGTGGCATGTTTTGGACCATCACGTACACACAAGCAGACACTCAGACATACGTGCTCATGTGTGCAGGCTCAGGTGCCGGTGTGCGATAAGGACCATGTGGACGTTTAAGCCTCGTGAGTCCAGCCCCACCACAACATGGGAAATCCTGTTTCCTCCCATGATCCCCAGTTTGCTCTTATCGCCGCGACCTGCTCCAAAGCTCCTAAACCCTCGCGTCCCCAAACGCCCTCTGCAGCTTTGTGTCAGGGATCGTCTCTGATGTCAAACGAGGGCGGAGGAACTTGAAAAAGCTGTTTGAGACAAATGTTGTCTGTATGGAGCAGTTTGAAAAAACTCAGTTCACTTTGAAAAACAGAGAAAATTGTGACTTTTGTTCTTCTTCTTGTTCATTTGTCTGACCAGTGTGTGGACGACACATTCAAATAGCTTAGTTATAGCATCACCTATCATGACTCGGAGGATTTGTTCCACATGGAATTGTTTTCTGATGGTGATGTTGCCTTACAGATGGATCTTTAGCCGTGCTATCTCAGGGTTTCCCGGTTGCATACCGGCTCATTGTGAGATCATTCCATCCCCTCTGTGTTTGGGCAATGAATCAGCGCAGGCAGACTCTGGGAATTTGTCAGCAGGTGAAAGGTTGCTCTGCATCACTCGTTCACAGCGTGCTGTTTTGTCAGCTGACAGCGTCTTCCTGAAGGACTGTTTTGCTAAAACATGCGTAGATGCAGGCGTCATCCTCAGCTTGAGTGCATGGTTGCCCCGTTTCCATCACATCCATCATGACTCACCTCCGAGGAAGTCATCCGCAGCGCACCCTGGATCTGAGTCCTTTCTTCAGCGTTGATGTATACTGTACCTGCTGCTTTTTCATTTAATCAATGTACTGATGTAATCTGACGGGTTTCTGCTGGATGGGAAACCTGGATAATGCAAAATTATATTGAGCTCTTTTCTTTGGTAATAACAGTAATTTATCAGCTGATATGCCAACCCAAAATGCACAGTTAAAACAATAAATGGAGTCTAACACCAATGGTTTGTGCACAAAAATGATAATGAGAAATGAAATGAAAATTTACTAAAAAGAAAAGACAAATGTTCTGAGCAAAGAAGTGAACAGTAGCCACCCTTTTTACGCAATCCGCTTCAACCCTACAAATACTAATAATAAAAGAAAGTTCTTGAAGTACAAAATATGAGGTATTGTCTCTTGCAGGGTACATCTGGGACTGTTAGATGATTGATGAAATGAACATTATACTTATTTTTCACAAGTTTCTATCCTTTCAATAGTCCTCCATAATTTCATAATAAACAGGAATACAATAAATCTGAAAAAAAAAACAAAGAGGAAGTGAAAAAAAACTTCAATAACCAGGAAACAAATATAGCTTTTTCCCTGATAACCGTCAACAACCAGCCAAATGTGTGCGATATGTCCACTTTTCTATCGCTCCCACCAGAGGTTAATTTGCTAAAAGGTCTCTTCATCTCAGACATCTAAGGGAAAGTTAATGTATGAGCGTAGAGTCATTATAAATTTAAAAACAACAATAATTGCTCACTTTAATTTGATGTTTGGTTCATGAAAGACGAGACATACTGGTTTTTCACTGTAGCCACGAGGAATTAGAGCTAATTGTGACAGCTGTCCAGTGCAGGGCTAGATTTAAGTTTTATTGGAAACAGGAAATAACGGTATCATTATCATGTTTCACAAACTAGTTCAAAGCTTACTATGAACAGTCTTTCTAAACCATTATACGTCTGTCACTAAGCCACCAAAGAGCAGGCACTTTAATGGGAGCGCTTTATGCTGGGAAAATATTTATTTTCTGCATTAGATTATTATTTTTTTAGGCTGTTTTCATACCATTTTACTTTATTTATTTTTTAGAATTTTATTTGGTGTTGAGCACTTTGCTCAATGCTGTTGTTTTTAAAGTGTTATATAACTAAAGTGGAGCTGGAGTTATGCTGTGTGCAGACAACAATAATCATATCGGCAACTCAGCCAACGGATTTGCAAATGATGATGCCACTTTCTTATCAGGCAGTTTATTGGAGATATTAGGCAGGCTCTCCTCTCTTCCTTTCCTTCCCTATTTTCTCCAACAATTAACAAAAATGATCAGGAGGGAACTTATTTATTTCTTTATTTTTGGATACTTGCAGATAAACTGTCTGTGAACTAGCAAAGTTTACAATTATCTGATAAAAGTAACAGGTCGACAAAGAAAATTGCAATCAAGAAGAAAATGTCCTGTAATTCTTTTTAAATGCAGAAGTCCATAACAAGATTTTCCATCAAATATTGTTCATTTTACGTTTCCATTAGGTTGGAGAAAATCAATCCAGAGAAATCAACAAAGAAATCTTTGTATTAACTGAGTTAAAGTAAACAAACTAGGCTGTATTATGTTACCAGAAGAGGTTTTTCTTCTCTTTGTAACTCAGAAACAAACCATAAGGAGGAAATTAATAAGTAGAGTATGACGGACATCCAGAGGAAAACTAATATTACTTTAATTTCGGGGGGGGGGGGGCAAAGCATCAAATGTCTGCATCCTAGGAGAAGCCCAGCTACCAAATATTAACAGTAATCATTTTTTTTCATCCCAAACCAGCCGGGCCAAGCAGGTCCTCGCTGTCCATCTGTCGTCACTGCGAGAATGTTTTCTGTTTGTTCTCTGAAGGATTTTAGTTCAACTCCTACTGCTGAGTCACCACATGCCTGCTAGTGCTGCACACCGCCCACTCATTCCCAGACCTCCCACACCTCCACACAGCAGCTCTTCATGTATTATGAATGGCCTGGATTTGCAGTAAGTGAGCTGTAAGAAAAAAAATTCCTGAGTGAAAGGTTTTCTGCTGAATGTAACGCCATCATTTTCTGCTGTTTTTGCTTTCGTTGTTTGATCTGGGCTGATGGGTAATCCAGCTCGGTCCATAAACATTTAATGTGGATTTACTCAGTGGTTGTGGTGGAGATATTCAGCTGTTTCTGTCTTTTCATTAATAAACCATTTGGTTTGAATGATGGTGAGAAAAACCCCTGCCTGCCAAGAGAGTTGAATCAATAGCATCTTGTTGTTGTGTTTTACATTTCGACTGTTTTCTTCTTGACTTAAACCTCAAGTTGAAACAATTTCTCCGATTAGTTTGATTTCTTAGTATGTTTACATGTTTTTGACAATTCATAATGCAAAACATGTTCAAGTTATCATGACAAAAGCGGTGATAAATGCTTTGCATACTGTCGACATCCAACTCCAGTAACCCAAATACATCAGCCGACGCTGTGCTAGAGCTTTCCTCTGTCCGTATGTTGGCATGCAGGCTTGCTCATCGGCTGTTTTGTAATCCCGATTGCTCAAATAGATGACAATTGATCTTTTCCTACTTTTTGAACTGGTTTCACTTCTCATCTGAAAGGCTTCTTCAGCTCCAGCTGAGTAATCAGGAGTTTCAGGCTGACCATGTGTGGCTCTTTGGTTACTTTATAGCTACACTTATTTAGTTTCTTCTTCAAACCTGGATCCTTAACACCTTGCTCATCTTCTACCCAACCTTATCTCTACCTTCTATACTATATAGACTAGCTCTTTATTGATCTAGGTGGGCTGTTGCTGGTGTGTACGAGCTAATACCTAGGGTGTGTGTGTTGGTGTCCTCTGACTTGCAGCCGTTGTCACGCATAAGCGAGCAAGTCCATGTCTGGTGATTTAGCGTGAAATGAGACAGGTCATGGGCCCGGCTGCAGCACATCGGCAGGTGTTGACCAGGCTGAACCGATCTTTGGTGCACAATTTGTACACGTTAGCCACTGTTGCCCTTTTCCCATCAAGCAGCACAAGTTCAGATCAAATCAATAATCTGGGTCTGAAAGCTAAATAAGCTCTAAAATTGAT
The DNA here is from genome assembly GCA_037177115.1 of Craterocephalus stercusmuscarum. NCBI lineage: Eukaryota > Metazoa > Chordata > Actinopteri > Atheriniformes > Atherinidae > Craterocephalus > Craterocephalus stercusmuscarum. The sequence goes on from JBBDHI010000020.1 coordinate 19,506,379, forward strand.
CTGCTGGTGCATATTCACATCAATACTGTATCGATGCTGCTAGGAAATGCATTACTGACAGGCTTAAACCCCCCTCAGCATAATCTGCATTATGTTCAGCTCACACAGATTCATCGATGTAACTTGTGTTTTGTGTGCACACTAAACGCGCTATGTAAGCTTACAGCATTTTAGTTTGGCACTGATGGTGCAGAGGGGGGTTCTTATGGATCAGCAGCAGTGCTTTTTCAGCCCCCTTGAGCCAATCTGCAGCCTTTTCCTTCCCAAACGTATGCAGAGGAAAATCCCCTGTAATCAAGCAGCTGGAAGGTCCTCTTTGAAGGGATTTAGTGCAGCGTGGCAGGTGCCAATCTGCCTGCAATCAGGATTTACTCAGGCCTAGCTCCTGATAGCATTCAGCAATTTGCTGGAAGACGAAGGGCGAGTCATTCATGAGGTTTCTCGCTCGGCGCTCATTGTTCAAAGATGCGCCGGCCACTGCGGTGCGCACAGTCAAGCATGATTCATGAGATTTCAATTGGGTTTGGTCTTGGACTTTTTTATGAGGATTGATGGAAGTACCACCTGTGGCTTTGCTTTTTTTTTTTTTTTTGCATTTAAACTTATCTGAGATCTTATTAGGAAAACTCTAAAAACAGCATCAGTTCAATGTTGAATGTATTCCACAAGATATCGGAAACATACTTCCATGTTTTTCATACAACCAAACTCATTTCAGCTAAAGCCCCCAAAAGTGTCATGAGACTCTTCAGATCCACTCATCATCCTGTCATTATTATGAAGCCAGTTTGCTTTGTGATGAGCTGGAAGAAGCCAAAGATTGGAAGCTGCTGCCATAAAGGGAAGCACATTGTCTGCAGCAACACTGTGACTACAGTAAGGACCACAGGGTTTGCTGGTGCCTGTTGTTTCTTGGATTTTGCATCCTTCTGAGAAGATTTGAAAATCCTGAAAGAAAAACAATTACACAAATGATAAAAGGAAATTCAGACCAAACAATTTCAAGGACTTGGGAGCTCCTCCAGCTGTTGCTCAGGTGGATACAGTAAAGCAGTCGTCTACTAAACTGGATGGTGGTTTGATACTTGTCGAAGTGTCCTTCGGCAAGACACTGAACCCTACGCTGCCTCCTGCTGTGCCTATCGGGTGTATGAATGCTTAGAAAGCTCCTAGTATGTTACAATTTAGGTGCTGCATGAATGTGTGGGTGAATGGGTGGATTAACATGTAGTGTAAAAGTGTTTTGAGTGGTCACTTGACTAGAAAAGCGCCTTACGAGTACAGTCAATTTACCAGTCCTCTGCTTGCATTCACATGTATAAGAACACTGTAGTAACGCCCAATCAGTTGCATCCATTCGACCAGTCAGTTCACAGTTGCAACACAAGCTTCATTCCCATTACCCCTAGAATTACGCAAAACCTGAAAACTTATCAAATATTGTTAAAAAGTTTTTACACCCTCATCAGGAGTTTTTTTTCCAAGATATTGTCAGAATTATTTTGCAAAAATATAAATATAGTCTTTTTTTGCATTTCCACGTAGCTTAATTGACATATCGCATTTGTACTTCGTCAAAATATTGCTTTTTTTGTGAAAAACGATCATGGAATTACAGCTGTAGACAGTTTCAACCTTTTGTTTGGGAAAGTTATAGCTTATAAAGACCCTGTAAAATATCATCATAGCATTCATACTATGATTATGACTATGATATTTGATGGGGACTTTAACTCAAACTTTTGACAAGGAACAAACAACTGCAAACCTATTTATACCAGCCCTTCTTCACCAAACTCTAGTTAGGTTCTTGGATAGTCAGATTGATTTGGGGGGATATGACTGCACAACCAAACTGTGATGTTCGTCAAAGATATGAAGTGTGGTCCAGCTAAAAACAAGTCACAACACACATAAAGTAAACCAAATGCAGGCAGGAGACTGCAGCTTTGAACCCCAAGGTTGCCTGCATTTAGCAAGTCATTAGTAAGTTTTGTCCGTGCAGGTTGTCTTCTCTTTCATTAATTCTTAATGGAGTGATAGTTTAGGCAAAAAGAGGGAATACTAGGGGTGTGACAAGACCTCGTGCCACGAGATCTCACATGTTCAGACCAAACACGGTGTCAAAGTTTCGCGTAACGTCAGAAGTTAAACGCTGGGTCAATAAAATGTCAGACGCTGGACTTTCGGCGTCAAGACGCCTTTAACGCGCGTCAAAGACAGACAGTGTCCGACGTCCATGACGCGTGTCGGCAGGATTTGCCTTCGGTTTACACAGTGGCGGATGCAACACAGAACGAGGCACGGCTTCATGTCATAAATAGAGAGCGGCACGGCTTTATCAATCAATAAGCAGAGCCGGGCATCCATGCACCGTGTCTGAGTTCACCACCTATTCCAGCTGTTATCCGGCGAGACGTTGGTACAACCCGGATGGTTCATGAGTCAATCACAGGGGATGTTAAAAAAAACTTAGGTGGAGTTTCAAAAGAATTGTCCGTTTTTATTAACATTTCTCCAGTTATTTAGGGGAAACATTTTATCTTCAGACTCATTTGCATGTTTTCCATTTTCCATTTCACTTGATATCATTTCTTAATCTTACTGTAAAGCTTGCTTTTTTTGTGCACTCCTAACTTCTTTTATCCGATTGTTTATCCAAAGCAACCGAACATTAAAAGAGGGAGACAGCTCTCTCAGACCACCCAGCAAGAATTAATGTCATTTATGATATGCATCAGACTTGTGTTTACCACATTTGTTGTAAGAAAGTGCTTCAGGCTATGAGGTCATGACACAATTACATAACATAAATTGCACTTTTAAAGAAAGGGAGGGACAAAATGGTAAAAAGGTCCAGCAAAGAGGCAGCAGCTCCTGTAGGCAGCGGGACAGTAAGACACTCAGACTCAGCCGTTCCTCTATAATTGCTGTCTATTATTGACGGACATGCAGGGTTTCCTCCTGGCCATCTGCTCTCAGCTTTCCCTCCCAGTCCCTTTCACTTCATGCAGACTACTTCTTCAGCAGGCAGGAACCAGCAGAGCGATGCCGGTGTGTGAATACTTCATTAATATAAGGCAGGATTCTGGAAGTGAGACAAGCAAAAGAACATAACCGTGCTATGTAGGATCAGATTGCGGCTGCATTCCGTGATAGATCATCCTCATGTGCTTGTTTTCAGATCTTAATCATATCCCAGCCACACCCTGCTACTGTTAATAGTAAATGGCTGCAGGTCTTTTTTGATCCGAGTGGTTATTTATGACTTTGCATATTCAGCAGAGCTCTGGTTGCCAGGGGGAACCACGTTGTGCAGGTCTCTTTTATTGGCTGCAGGGTGGTCGCATGTGGCGCGACTTGGCGCCCAGCTGGGACAGGGGCCACATGTGTGGGGTGGAGGGTAAGGAGACGTCTAAGGTTGGCACGGGTTTGCAGACACGTGGCTACAGCTTGCAGTTAATCCACACATACAATCTTATCGTTGGGAAATAGTTTGCAAACCTTGCATGTAAGCAGCATGCAGAAACTGGCTATATGCTTATAACATGTCAGCTCCTGACTGACAAAACGGATGAATCATAGACGCTGTTAAAGCCAGGATGTGTGAGACGGTGATTTAGGTAAAACAATGGTTTTTGGCTGTAAAAACTTAAGTTATCACCTCAATTGTACGGCTTGTCTTTGCCATATTCCTAATGGGGTTAGGGAGGCTTTATTTTTCTGGCTGGCCCAGACTTAAGAGTCCCTGGGGAGTACGAGATGAGAGGGAAATTAATAATGTGGAGGGATCCAAAGGCTCTAGCTGCATCAAAGGATCAGGAGAGGGTGAGCAGAGTGGATTGGAGGCAGAGAGGAAAACAGAAAACATGGGCAGAGAGAAGAAAGTACAATCAGAAATACGGGCCACCTTTGAGGAAAGGCTGGAAGGTAAGAGGAGTGACATTAAGAAACACATAAAAGGAGTTTTGGAGGTTTTAAAGAAGACAAGCTCTCTTGAGGATGCTCCCCTTATAAGTATTCTCTACAGTATTACAACCTGCAGATGAAATCAGATTTTGAATGAACTGTATTCCATTTCAGACAAACATTTCTGACCTCTTTGCATGGGAGGCCGGAGTGAGCAGAAAACTGAGAGCAATCCCCTAATGTTAAAGAAACTTGAGATTTGATATTAATAAAGCTTCCACTGTCGTGTGTGAAAGTCACGCTAGCATGTGCAGTGCTGGCACACTCGCAGCTCTTCTCTCCGGGCCATCCAGGCTCCAGCCCTCTTGTGACCCATCTGGCACTCAGCCAGGCGCTCTGCTATCCTTTCAACCTGGTCTATGGTGAGCTGAGGGCAGCTGCGTTTGTTCAGACCCTAGACCAGCCAACATTAAAATATTAACTGCGTTTAAATCCTTAACTTAGACCATCATGTTTTGTATATGGTATAGGTGCTACATAGGTGCTACATAAATACATATATATTCAAATATATTTGAAATTTTTTCAACTGATGTGTACCTTCTCAGTACTTTTTGTTACCCTGTACATGCACATGTGCATTAACAATAAATTGAATCCTATCCTATCCTATCCTATTCTATACTATACTATGCTATCCTACCTTATAATATCCTATACTATACTATACTATACTA
>JBBDHI010000020.1:19560161-19571670 GCA_037177115.1 Craterocephalus stercusmuscarum
ACAATAAGAGGCATTTTGTTCCTTTACTGTTGGTAAACTGTAAATTAATACAGGGAGCTGTTATTTTTGTTATTTAATTATTTTCTCTATGAACATTTTGTCTGTAGCTCAGTGGATAGAGCTGTCATTTACCAATCAGGAGGTCGGCGGTTCAATTCCCATCCTCTACATGTTGAAGTGTCCTTGGGGCAGGACACTGAACCCTACATTGCCTCCCGATGTCCCTATCGGGGGTGTGAATGTGTGTGATTGGTTAGCTAAATAGCACCAAGTATGTTTTAATATACAGTAGGTGCTGTATGAATGTGTGTGAATGGGTGAATGAGACATGTCGTGTCAAAGTGCTTTGGTAACATGACTAGAAAACCACTCTACAAGTACAGTCCATTTACCATTTACATGTGATCACAGATGAGAATTTAGACATTTTTAATTCAGGCAGGGATTTGCACTTGTGCATACAAATCCTAAATGACAGTTCTGTTTCATCACAGAAAGCTAGCAAAATGCTTTTCTTTATTAAAGAGGCGAAAAACAAGCTGTGAAAGATTTATTGGTTGTTTTTGTTTCCTTAGAACAAGGCATTACTACTCTTCACCCAAAGCAAATTAAAGCTATTTATTGTATTATTATTGATCTGTTAAAAGGAAAACGGCATGATTTGCAGGAGGGGGAACAAATCTACAATCATGTTGTTTCTATTAGAGAACAGCTAGACATGGCTGCCAGTTTGCTGTTGCTCTTAGCAGTAACTCAGTCTCTGTCTGAAAAGTCACCACTAATCTTTGCATCGTGTTTTTTTAATTTGTATTTAATTTAATAGTGAGAACAATTTTTATCTCTGCAGGAACTTCTCGGTCATTCAACTGACCGACCTGAGAGACAGCAACTCAAGGAGGCCCTGGAGGCTATGCAGGTCTGTGTTTACATGTTCGTGTGCTCATGAGGGCCCGTGAGAGAATATTATATTGTTAAGATGCTCCTAGTCAAGGCTTTATTTAAGATGAGTGGGTTGAAATGCAAATGGCCGAAAAGTTTGCTTTTCTCTTCCAGGACCTGGCCATGTACATCAACGAAGTGAAGAGAGACAATGAGACTCTGAAAAAAATCAGTGAATTCCAAAGTTCAATAGAAAACCTTGTAAGTACTAGAGCCTTCTCATGTAAAAAAAAATAAAGGTTTGGCTTGATTCATGTTTATAAGCCTTTTGTTTGTGCAAGCTAAATCCTCTCATTATAACATGACAGAAGATTGGATTGGAGATCAGGGTGTTTTTGTCTGCGGTTAGTTCTCATGAAGAATTATGGGCCTTTGAGATCTATCTGTTTTGAAGTAGGATGAGTTGGGAAAAGCAATGATGGAAAGCGTGTGGCCGTTTCTGATTCAGATGTTTGCAGATATGAATGAGAACATTTTTATACGCATTATGAAGGGATTCTTCAGTTGCTTTTGGTCTGAACCAGCAAAGCATTGACTAAACTATTAAATAAAGGGATACTGCGTACCTTTTGGCCACTAGGGGTCCCTAAACCTGTAACTTCCCTCAAAATTTAACAGGTTCTCTGTTTCTGGCCTTCTCAGACACCGATTTCACCTTATTACTTTGTTCAGCCATGACAACGTTTCCATGGAAGAGGAGGAAAAAGTAGCACAAAGCAGAGCCCTCTGTGTTTATACAGGGGGAGTGCTGGAGGTCACATGATCCCATGAGTCAGGGATTTCACCCCTGCAAAGTTACAGTGTGAGGTTTCTGAAGAATACAGCCTCCTCTGAACCCAGAAATCCTCCATTATTACTCACATTAGGGTCCAATTTGGATCAAATTTCCGTGGTATCCCTTCCTAGAAATAATAATTTTTGAATGGACCTGTTCAGTCTTCTTCTTTAGGTAATACAAAAAATTGCAATAACCACCTAAAACCTAAAAAAACTCTTTCTTTTTTACTAAGAGCAACTACTTCTAACACAGAATCATGAGCAGGAGCTGCTCAGCCTTCAGCTACACGATGCAGATTTTCTTCAGACCAGTCAATGGGAACATGTCTTGGTTGTAAAATTAGTGCCAGGAGTTTGATACCTTGTGTGTCTCCGCAACCGAAGCAGCAGGTGAAGCTGGAGGAGTACGGGAGGCCAAAGATAGACGGAGAGTTGAAGGTGTCCTCCATCGTCAACAGAACGAAGCAGGACCGGTGAGTCTGAATTTTGACAAGAATAATCACAACTAATTCTGGTATTTCATCAAACCAAACTGACAGACGGCCGTTGATCTGCAGGTATATCTTCCTCTTTGACAAAGTGGTGCTTGTCTGCAAGAGGAAAGGCTACAGCTACGAGCTGAAAGACATTATTGAGCTGCATTCTTATAAAATGTCGGACGACCCCATGAACAACAGGGACATGAAAAAGGTAAGAAAAACTTCCTCTAAAATGAGATGTCAGTGAAGGTAGCGTTGCCCTTGCACACGATGACACAGCCTGTATAATCATTACAAACGCTGCCCTTCAGCTGAAGGAGCCTGTTGATGATGACTTGAGAAACAGAACATATGCCTAATGCATTTAAGGGCCAAATGGGCCTCGTGCTCCGCCACGCATGGAAGATCATGTAAATGCACTGAAGGTCAATCTGGATTCAGGAAAAGATTGCTCCACCGGTCTAACATGGCATTTTTTTTTTTGTTTGAATCTGCATGTCTGTCCATGTCTGCATGTGTAACTGGGTCTTTCTCTGGTTTCTTTCTTTTTCTTTTTGCATGCTTACCAGTCAAGTGGAAAAATGGTAAGATCAAGTGACCCCTTTACTTAACACATTTACCCATAGAGGGCTGTTTTTTTGGAAGCGGTGATCTGTGGGTGTCATGCCGTGATTGGACGGGTACCTCTCAGCCATGTGGTCGGCTTTCCAGCTTTTGCTCAGATTCCTCCCAAAAGCATGTCGAAGATCTCGCCTTGATTTGAATGTGATCATGTTTACAGCAGCAAGCGTAGCTAGCTGAATGTGCTCCAATGCCGTTTGTTCTACACTCACTTTCTCTCCCCAGTGGTCGTACGGCTTCTACCTGATCCACCTGCAAGGGAAGCAGGGCTTCCAGTTCTTTTGTAAAACCGAGGAGACAAAGAGAAAGTGGATGGAGCAGTTTGAAATGGCAATGTGAGTGGAACTGTTGCTGTGCAGGAGCTTTTCTTCAAAATCTACAAAAACTCTCATGTCATCCAGCTGGAAGTACACGTAAACAGAAGTGTCACAGCCTTTCATGTCATATTTGTTGAGTTCAAGCTGGACTTTTTGCTCCTTCAGGTCAAACATCAAGCCAGAGAGAGCCACCGCCAACCAGCACAACTTCCAAATGCACACGTTCGATAAGAACACCAACTGTCGAGCCTGCAAGATGCTCCTGAGGTAAACAGGTTAAAATCAAAGTCTGATTCAGATGTCTTTACTGACATTCACATTGGTGATGTTTGCACTGATCCCCACTGAAAACAAGTCGATACGTGGTTAAGAAATGAATAATTTACAAAGAACTAATATATTCTGTGCATCTGTAATTTCACACGTCTGCAAAATGATTCCTGCCCTCCATGAGAGATGGAAAAATCAGCTGTCAGTCAAATGAGCTGAAACTGACAAAAGTAACAATATATAAACATTTAATGAAAATCATGGCATAGTTTTCTGAATTGTGGTTTGATGGAAATATTTTTTTTAAAAAGAGAAATTTTTATAAATAAGGTTATATATAGTTAAACAATTCTTTGAGGTGATCACTGCAATCAGATGTTTTCTGGAACTCTCCATCACACTTCTGCACGTTGGCACGTATTCTGGCCCCCTGATCACCAGCAAAGTGATCTCATTGGTCCAGGACTGTATTGTTTGTTTGTTTTTTCTTTTTTTTTGTCATATTTGATATAATTTAGCAGATTTATCCTCATTGTTGGTCGGTGGGTTCTCTCCGGGTACAGTATTCGCTGTCCCACTGTCCAAAGACATGCATGTTAATTGGACAATTGGTCACTCAAAATTATCCCTTGGAGTGTGCCTGTGTGTGTCTGTCTCTCTGTGTGGCCCTGCGATGGTCTGGTGACCTGTCCAGCGTGTACCCGTGACCCTGAATTGGATTAAGTAGTACAGAAATGAATGAATGAATAAATGAATGAATCTTTATTATTACTTTTTCAGTCTCCAGTTATTTGAATTACTATTCACAATGCTGCCTTTTCTTTAAGGGAAGGGTCAGAATAATTTTGCAGACATGTTTATATGGTGATAACTCTACTTAATCCTAACTTTTACATCTATTTGATAAGTAAACAAGGCTATGTTTCTCTCCTCAGTCGCACATAAAAATAGCGTTTGGTGTACCTGATGTCTTGGAATGAACAAACTGTTTGTTGGCCGTCCTTGCTCTCAGGGATGAGCTCACTGTTGTCCATCTAATTAAATGTAGTATTAACTATGTCTCTGTTGAAATCAGTGCCCAGTTAAAACCAAATGAAAAAACAGAAAAGCGATTGAAGAATGAGAAACTCCAGAGAGTTGCGTTCATTTGCCAGTAGTCCCTGTTAGAGCCAAGTATGTGTTTGGTGCGACTGCAGCTGATGGGTATATTTAAACGCCGCCGTGTCCAACACCACGAGCGCACTTCCTCTCATCTCATGTGAGAACGCTGCTCCACTGCAGCGGGGATAACCCACCCGTGTCATGGATCACCTCTATTAAAGTAAGCCGGCTAAACTCCACTCTGTGCATTGACCCACAAATTTCATGGCTTTGCTGACCTAAATTCACAGAGCCGGTGGAGGCAGGGACCAGCGCACTCCGTGCTAATTAGTGCTGCAGCCTCAGTGGATCCCATTGTGATTTATGGCACTTACTTTCCTACATGGCAGCGCGCGATGCTGCAACAGCGGCCAGAACTAAAACACCCCGTGAGTGGCGGAGCTTAAATGGAGCGAGTCAACTTTGTGATTGTAAAGAATCCCACAGTGGGATCAGCAGCCACATTTGCATGATCCCATGTGTTCTCACAGGAGGTTAATGCGCGTCTGAGACGCTTCCTGTTTGCATCACGGATGTGTAAGTGTGTGTTTGTGTGTGTGTTTTCTCTAGGGGCATTTTCTATCAGGGCTACTACTGCTCTCGCTGCGGAACAGGAGCTCACAAAGAGTGTCTGGAAGTGATCACCATCTGTAAAATCAGTAGGTGTTTCCTTTTACAGGAGAAAATGTTGCTTAGATGATGACTTGGAAGTCAAGGGGGCAGGTTGGGGGGAACTGTGTGACACACAGCACAACAGCCCCCACTGCAGTTTACGCGAGCCGCCGTCCTGCTGGTGGCTGCTTCGACCCGCAGGGAAGTAGGGGGAGGATGGGAAGGTGCGACTAATTCATCATGAGGGAACAGCAACGGGGAGTCAGAAGAAATCATGCGGCTGTCATTTAATACCCTGGAGGGTATTTTTTTTTTAAATAACATGAATATATGTGGAATTATGTGCTCCAGTGGTTTGCATAGTCTCAGCATGTGACCCGTCATTACAAGTTCATCTATCTAAAAGCGCTGCGTATGTTATATCATTTATACGAAGGCCGGGGAAGATGAACAAGTCCATGTAGTTATTCATTCAAATTTCCTGTTACAGCTGTGTTTTCTCCCTCCGTTTGCTGTACACGTAATCATCACACTGCCCGCTGAGGCCAGATCAGTACAGCTGAGTGAACCTGAACTTTTAATTTAATGTTCAAGAGCTTTTGAACACCTCCCCGGGTTCTTTAGGTCAAAACCCTAGCACTGTAGCTGGCTTATATGGAATGACTCAGAGCTGAAAGCACAGATGCAGACTGAAGGGATGTTTGACACAGTGGGCTTAAATCTCTGACTGTTTCTAAGTCCTTTTTCTAACCAAGTCCATGTTTCTCTGCATCTTGTTTCAGATCCTCTCGACTTGGTGAGTAGATCCCGTTCACACTGTCTTTCTATGTAAAACAATGACATTTCACAGTGTGTGACCAGGGCTTCGTTTCTTTTACAGGAGCCAGGAATGTCGCCAGGTAAAACCACCTCCACACTTTGGATGTGATGCTGAATGTTGTGGCAGCTTTCTGACTGCACAGCTTTCTGTTGCCATCTAGTGGGAAGCTCTGTTGTAGCATCACCGGCCGTGCATGCAGAGCGGGTGGCAGGGCAGTTTCTACCTGCGCTCAGAGAGAAAAATCTGCCGTTAAAGAGGATTTTTCTCTTGCTTTTAGGCCTCTGCAAAAACTTACACTCATGCTCTTATGACAGTCACATCATTTAGTGGACAAGATTTCCATGCAAACATCAACCCTGTTTCCAGGTCCGAAGATGGTGGCAGTGAGGAATTACCACGGCACGCCAGCACCGCCGGGGAAAACACCTCTCTGCTTCCAAACGGGAGATTTCATCGAGCTTCTAAAAGGGGATCCGGACACCACGTGGTGGGAGGTAAAGTTGTCACTCGCTTCTGAACCGAAGCCATCACCGCTTCCATGAGCAACGTGTGAATGGGATGTAGAAAAGCAGCCCTGTTGACTGTGCAGGGATGAATGGGTTTGAGCTCCCAGCGCCAACTTCCTTCTACTATAAACAAGGAGACCATACCAGACGAATTACAGCTCCTCCACACTTTACACTCTCCACCCAAAGATAACATAATCCACCTCGGCTAGTGCCTCAAAGCCAACTAATTAACACACGCTTTTTCATTTGCTTAAACTGTCCAAATGTGCCATGTTGTATGAGCGCTCTGACTTCCTGGAGTCTTGCTTTCCCCTGCAAGAGTGCCAAGCAACCTGCACAGGCTGCTGGGACTCACCGGCATTGCTAAGACCCCCCCCCCACCCAAGCTAGTTAAGATAAAACTTCTTACATTTAGTTTCCAATTTGTTCAGGGGTGAGACTTGAAACTGTTCCAAAGGAAAAAAATAATCTTATCTCATCTTATTTTTGTCTTGGAGGCTGTAGTGTGAGGATGTAAATGTAGAATATAATGAATGTTTCAGCAGAGATCGAGGCTTAAACCGGTGCCGCATGCCCTGAGAATTATTTCCCCCAAATTGTGGAACAAGCTGACGACTTCAATGCACCATTACAGATGGATGAACATCAGGAGCGCTGTACCTGCAGACCTGGAAGCTCCTCTGAAATAAGTTATCAGCGAGGAAGTGGGAGCTGTGACTCTGCTCACCGCGGGGTCGTTCAACGTCTCCACTGATTCATTGACTTTTATACACTAATATCAGGCTAGAGAGACTCGGGGCAACTTTCTGATGCCGGGAATTTATATCAGCTATTACTCTTAGTTATCCCCTGACAGCATGGCAGTTTAATCTCTGGGTGATGTCAAAGGGCGTGAAACGCTCAGAATCGATCGCTTCAAGCAGCAGACAGTGAAGGCACCTCAGCTTCTGTCTGACACTGATGGCTAATCTTGACAGATGTGTTTCTTCTTAGTGGCTACATCATCTGGCATCAGTGTGTGATGTGATGAACAGCAGAGGGGTTCAAGACTGGGAGCCAGGGATTCTCTAAAGGACTCTAAAACAGTCTCAGGGGGGCCTCGGTCTGTGGAAGTGAAGATCATTTTATATTATTGAATTACTTATAAGAGATAACAGTGTGAGGTTTGAGAGACTTTATATATCCGTTATTTTAAAGGAATTTTATCTTCTTGAATTTGCTTCCCAAGAGAAACCTTAACAGAGTTCAAAAGACCACTAACATCTGAGAGACAATCACCAATGCAGAGAGACAAAACAAACAATTAATGTTCAACAACAAAACCCCACAAAGACATAAAACCACTCAGCTCAACTTCCAAGAGTCACAACAAGAGACTAGAAAGCAACAAAGATTTACAAAATCACCACACAAAATGACAATAAAGAGCCTTTCAAAACTACAGCGATTTAAAAAGCAACTATATAAAGAGACAAACCAGCCTAAATGAGAAATAAACAACCAAAAATGTTACCCAAAAATAACAAAGTAAAACGGTAAAATGTAAAACACTCTGAACTAGACTCATAACGGCCTAAAGGGCAGACAGAAAAGTTCGGAACGAGACTTAAAATGGAGTTGGAAACTAAAACATGTCATTATTTAACTTATTTGTAAATTGTTTTAGTTTAGCCTGAACATTAGACAGACCAGACTTACTTTGATCTCCTGAGATCAAACTGAATAATAACTAACATCCCATAAACGCAGAAAGATTGTGTGAAAAGTGAATATGGCATCCTTCTAACTTCTAACATCCTTTTAACTTTTTATACTTTCTCCTCAGATAAATAATGAAGCCGTCGTTTCCGATCCCGCCACTAGGGGGCACCAAAGCATCACATTTGTAGATTTGAACTCCACAAACATTTCAATCCATTACTTTATGAATTAATATTTCACAGTGATGCTATTTGTTTTCCTTCTTTCTTCATGCACATTTGGGCTCTGTCCTGAAGCATCACATTACCCCACCTTTTTCTTTTGTGTCTTTGCTGCAGGGGAAGCTCATCCAGACACAGAAGAGCGGCTTCTTCCCCAGTTCCTGCGTAAAACCCTGCTTGGACCCAAAGGTAAAATACTCACACGCAGCAGGTGGGCAATCATCACAGCGCCAGATACTTCAGAGGACGTCACCGAGCCCTCGTTTCCATCTGAAGTGACCATTTTTACTGCCTGTGTGGCGCGTACCCCTGGTCTTGATGAATCACTTCAAAGCTGTGATGTTGCTCTGTGGTTTTACACGTGGTCTGTTTTGGTTTTTTAAAGCCTTTCCAGTCATTATCTGTGCGGCAGTGCTCTAGGGAAGCAGACTACTACGGGTATCCCTGGTAAGTGGAAGTAACAGCCCCATACATACCTAGCTATATAATTATTCAGATCTCTTAATAGTAAACATCTTTTTGGGTAACCCCCCGACCCCAGCCAAAGATTTATCACTATACAGTCATTTAATGATAAGTGTTTCTCTTCTTCTTGTGATATAAACTCGGCCATCTTTAATTCTGCTCTGTAGGTTTGCCGGGAACATGGAGCGCCAGCAGGCAGACAACCTTTTAAAGTCCCACAGCAGCGGGACCTACCTTATCAGAGAGAGGACAGCTGAGGCGGAGAAGTTTGCCATCAGCATCAAGTCAGTATTTCACATCTTGCCGGACAGAAAAAAGTTGGTTTTTTTATGTAATCCCCATCTCTTAGGAAGGGAAAATCGTCGCTGGAAGCCCCAGTCGGCTTTTTCCAAGCATAGTTTAGCTCCAGTTAATTAGCATTCAGTAATTGCCTCTTTTTTTTATTCTAGTGCTTTTTGGATCTCTCCTCTGAGAGAATCCATCCCACAAACAAATAATGTTTCAGCTGCTATAGGAGCTGTCATAATATGCTGATGTACTGGGAGAGGAGATGCTTCCCACATTCATATTCAAGGCTTTCAGGTGCAAAGAGGCAGTGGGGACCAGCTTTTATATGATAAACAAACCTGACAGGCAGCCTTAACTTTTGAGGACGACTTCATTTTAGTTTGGTAAATATTTCGAGCAGCCGAGCAATCACACAAACAACTTTCCCTCCCGGGCATTCCTCTTTGCAGATTCAATGATGAAGTAAAACACATCAAAGTCATCGAGAAAGACAGCTGGATTCACATCACCGAGGCCAAGAAGTTCGAGAGTCTGCTGGTGAGACATGCAGCCGCGCTCCGCCTGAAAAAGCAAAACAGCTCCAAGCAGATAGACGCCATGTTTGTTTGTCCTTTGCATCTTTAGGAACTGGTGGAGTACTATCAGTCCCATTCGCTGAAGGAAAGCTTCAAGTTGTTAGACACGACATTGCGGTACCCATACAAGTCCAGAGAGCGCTCGCTAACACGGGCCTGCACACGCTCACCAGGTAAGGCTAGCGCTAATACCAGTCCAAGTAGAGCAGTGCTTCTCAAACTGGGGCTCCTGAGATCATTTCAGGAGGTTGCCAGATAATTCTAAAAAAACATTTTTTTTAGAATATATTTCTTATAAATTTCTTTTTTTTAATTATGAAAAAATATAATAAATATATAATAATTTATTCAAGAAAAGTCTGAGATCAATTTAAAATTAGCAGACATTACACTGTGGTCAGAGAGAGTGGGCGTTCTTTTTATTTTATTTTATTTTATTGATTTATACACACATTGGCAAGTTATATCACTGTTTATCGTTCTGTAAGACGGTACGCCTCTAACAGAACGTCATAGCAACGCCTCAGTCAACTGGTTCAGATCAGCAGGCTTTTGACAGGTGGACGAGGGAAAGTCGCTGTAGCATGGATTCTTCTTTACAACAAGTTACATGGAGGCTGACATGAAGTAGTTCCTATACTTCACCATACTTAGCAAGTTTTGCAAAAATACAAATGATCTTGGGGTCATGGCTCAAAAAGTTAGAGAACCGCTGATGTGTGAAACTGCAAACGGACCTGGTTGGGTTGTTAAATTCTTAGAAGGATCTTAGACCTGACCTCAGGCGATACTTCATTCATGAGTCATAGGAACTGTTGTTTTGTGGCAGGGTGGCTTATGAACACCCATACTCCCCCTGGAAGACAAAGCAAAAGAGAAAGGCTGCTCCCGTTATAAAGTGGACCTGCATAAGAGGTGGAGAAATGTGGTTTGGATTGTTTTGGCCCTGAACTGACTGTGCGCCATCTTGATATATCACCTGCCTCTGCATGATCCTGATGATGCAGATCCTTGCCAGAGGAGGTGCTCTGATGTCTAATATGTGTTAAGAAGTGAGTGAGGGTTAAATAACAGACATGGCTACCTCCCACTCCCTTTGTCTTCTCCACACGTGTTTTCCTGCCAAGGCCAGTGATTCTTTTTACTCGTAAAGAAACGGAGGGCGGCCTCAGGGGAGCAGGACAGAATGGGTAGACAGCGGTGTTAAATGGCGAAGACTGACAAAGGGAAAGTGGGCAAACTTGGAGGTTTATGGAGGCGCTGCATTGGCTGCCCTCTCCGTCGATTAGACTGTGTGAATGCTGGCTGTGGCCGGGCGCTGGCTCCGCTCCTGCAGCGCTCTGTCTCTGTTCGCTCTGCAGAAAGGATGAACTGGCTGCTGCAGCCAGGCTTTCCCCGTCCTCTTTGAGCCGGATTGGGAAGTGCATGCTGACGGCTCCGGATCTGGACTGCATCTGAAGGAGCAAAGTCGGACATTTTCTCTTCTGGCTGCAGCTGCCTCTGAATAAAAAACTCAGAAACCCAAAGTTTATCCCTGGTAGAGCAGAAACACACCGGATGGTAAAACTTATCAGCTTATTTAGAATTTAAAGGTACCAACTAGGGGTGGGACACATCGAACATATGGTCAATGATTCAATGATATCGATCCAAAATCCTAACATCACTCAAAAATCGATAGAGTAACCAGTTATCAAACACTTTTATTTGGAAAATATTTTCTTTTAAACTGAATATCAATGCCAGAGCTCAGGAATAAAGAAAGGTTAAATGAT
>JBBDHI010000020.1:19575642-19586397 GCA_037177115.1 Craterocephalus stercusmuscarum
TTCTAGAAAGTGGACAAAAAAGTCTACTTGAAGGGTCATACATGTAAGTTTTCTGAGGGGGAATTCAAGGGTTAAGTCAGAGTTAATCTTTCCAAATTGAATAATTTGTCATTTAAAGTATTCTCCCACAGGTTTACATGGAAATGATCATTCTGAATTAAGATTTACATGGAAAACAGTCTTTATTTCGGAGTAGATCCGGAGGTTGGGCAGGGTTCTGATTGGACAGGGGGAGGAAGTGATGTACTTACATCTAATGGAAGAAACCAAACTCCACTTCCTGCTTCTTTTCTTTTCATCTACAGCATGTAAAAACCTGCATAATAACAACCATTTCACTTGATTTTGATACTAGTTTTGAGGCAGCATCTGGACACGAACATGCTGCTTCACTTTCACGTGAATACACTCAGCTCATTCAGGCACCCAGCTTTAAATGTTCGAGCATGCGCACAATGACTTGAATTAAGATAAATGAAAATATGAAAGATGGAGGAACTGTTTGATATGGAATTAAAAGAGAAAAAAAAGCAGCCACTTCGGAGTCAAGTTTAGCCCTAAATCAGCTCTAATTTTCTTAAAGCAAGAACAATTTCTGTAAGAAACTTTCTCCGTTTACAACAAATGAAGGCTGAAACACGAGTGCTGAGTATGAACCTGTTACATCCCAACAACAGATGCTGACAACAAGTAATTGTAACTTTATGATGCTAATCCGAACATTATTGCCTCAGCCAGGTCATACTGTAAGTGTAAATGCACCCAGCAGCATCACTTCCTCTCTCCTGTCACATCCCATAATATAAGTAAAAATCTGCACAAGCTCCTCTTCTGAACATTTACATGAAATTCCAGAAAATTCCAGACTCCCCATCAGGCGTCATTACGACACATCTACACACCCCAGCATCTATAAGTGGAGCTTATAGCACATACAGCCTGTTCTATATGCCCTCTGTTAGCTCAGTGCTCGCTTAGATTGGAAAATGTTGGGAAAGCTGTTGCCTAGCAACAGCTGAATCAGTATTTGAAGTCACCTTAAAAGTGTTGTTTTTTTTTCCAGAGCTAAGGCAGTTATGTGATTATGATGCTTGTCCTCTGGCTACATGCATGCAGGCAGCGGTGTTGGGGGCGGTCTGGGTTTAACGTATGCACGCCGTGGATTCCCTCCGCCGTCGATCTCCCAGCCAGCACGCCGCTCAAAAAGCCACATGAATGAACTTAATTAACATCGTGTTTATTCTGACTAATATCAAAGCAAGCGCGCCTCTGATGATCACCATTTCATGTTGCAGATCGGATGGTTTCCCTCCACCTACGTGGATGAAGAAGGAGTGCAGTAAGGCTGGGATGCCGGCGGTCCGGCTCCTTTTAAATCAGGAACAATCTTCTATCTGCTGTCCTCAGAGAAAATGACTCACTGTTTCCAGGAAAAGAACCAGAAGAAAAGACTGATTTTTTTTTCTTTTCTGTTGTTGTCCCTTTTTGCTGGATGCTTGTTTTTCGGCGAGGCTTTTTTAGTCCATTTCTCTGTCTTCAATTATGCATTGGCTTTAGTTTTTTGGGTTTTTTTGCAGGATGTCCTGTTTAATTTCTGTACAGAAAAGAAGAAAGCTAAAAGAAACAAACAAAAAAACTCAGTCCTGCTGCCTGTCGGTCTCTGTGTGCTCTGAAGAGACGTTACTGAACCCGAGAGTCGGCAGAAACAGACTGTTCATAGCTTTACTCTCAAAAAGTCTCTCCTTGGTCGCAGGTCTGTGAAAGGTGAATTAATTGTACAGTATAGATAATTTATTGAATAGAGATTATTATCATTACTAATGATTATTGTGGGGAAGTTGGCTTACGCAAAAAAGACAAAAAATCTGAAGAAAAAGAGAAAAAAAAAGAGAAAAAAAAAGACGCTGTGTTTTCATGTCGAGAGATTTTTGCCTTAGTTGTCATGGTGATGCCTTGTGGGCTGACACCAATGGAGGGAATCAACTTTGTGGACTGGTTTTACTTCTCCATGTATGCATGTGCCCATGTGTGGCCCACACAAATAAACAAACAGACACACATACACACACACACACACACACACGTATGTACAGTATGGTGCCTTCGAAGAATGCTCGTTGCTTACTGAACCTCAGCATCAGCCAGGAAAGAACATCGCCATCCCCAGAAGAGACGGCTCGTCCTCATGCAGGAGGGGACAGGCACTGACACAGCACCGGCAGGACAGCTCGCCGTCTGCAGCCCTGCTAACTGGAGACGGGATGGACTCACGGAGACAGCTGCAGGGTTTTTATAGCCACAGCGTCACAAACACAGCTCACATCTGTCTACGTGTCACGAGCCTGTGGGCGCAATCAGCCGGATGTGAAACGGAAACATCAAGATATTGGACTCCAAAGGCCGTGTCCCACTTTAAAATCTCAGTTTAAATCTCAGTGGTGAATTCCTTTTCAATCTCTTCAAAGCCAAATTCAGTGTCTGCATGAGGTCTGATTGTTATTTTTGGTTTTTTGCCTTACTTTTTTTTTTTTTTTTTCAATCAGATGACAGGATTCTTTTTTTTTTTCTACCCTTTGATGTCAGACATTTTTCATGTGTGAAATTCATTTTGGTGCTTCGTTAAAAGACTTTTTTTTTTATCTGAAGGAAAAGTTTGTGCGAGACATAAATCCACAGAAGGAGCTCTTAATCACATTTGTGATTTTTTCTGGAGTTGCGGTGCTTAGTGTTTCCTTTCACACACGCTCATGTTCTGGTGCCATAAATACGTCTCAGATGTTCAGCCATTCGCGCCAAGGTGTGCTGGCATGCAGCTCTGCATCTAGCTTTACAACATAAACACATCATCTGGCTTTCAATCAAGAGTTCTACAGATTTTTTTGACTTTTATTATTCATAAATATTCTGTCTCTTGACCTACTACAAGGGGACGTATTACGCCTTTTTTCCCCCAAACAACACTGATTCCTGAAGTCTTAGTGAAATGTCTGTGGTGTGTTTTGGTGAAACTACCAGAGAAAGATGATAGATGAGCACTTGTTTTCAGACCTGTGGCCTTATTTAAGAATCTTGTGTTACTTTTTACAACCAGTTGTAAATTCGGACATTAAATGACCACTCAATAACCCCTTAACCTTATTCCTGCATAAGGGAGCTAACCCGAGAGCTCAGACTAGCACACACTAGCACACACAGCAACTCAAGCTTGGACCAGCACAATCCAAACCGATACACACACATTTCTCTCGCTTACAGTTCAGCCACAGATATGTGAAATTATGCTTTTTTGCAACGAGTGGACTCCAGGTGTTTAAAAATCAACACACAAATCATAATTTGTTTATTTATAGGTTTAATAAACCCTGGACTCTTTTTAGAGGTGGAAACTAAACATTCTGCCTTTTTGGGCGATATTTTGTACGAGCTACTAATGCTGATTCAAAAGGGAAGTGATCATTCAAACTTCTCAAACTCAGAAAAAAGTAATGACAAGTTGGCTTTTCTTAGATGGATTTATAAAGTTATGGAAAGCATTAGGCTGAATATACTCGCTGTGTAACCCGACGTTTGCCTACAATACACACAGTTGTTTCCACACTTGCTTGTGTACTGTGCTTTTTACCGGGGGATTCCACT
The DNA here is from genome assembly GCA_037177115.1 of Craterocephalus stercusmuscarum. Taxonomy (NCBI): domain Eukaryota; kingdom Metazoa; phylum Chordata; class Actinopteri; order Atheriniformes; family Atherinidae; genus Craterocephalus; species Craterocephalus stercusmuscarum. The sequence continues at coordinate 19,579,279 of JBBDHI010000020.1, forward strand.
AGGGGGCGCTTTATAGAATATATGGAGTAATCGGAGCGATAAACCTGGTAATATAGGAGGTTAATGTTTGGTTAATTTTTAGATCGATCAATCAAAACTTTATATATGAAGCGCATTTCAAACAAAATTGAGATTCAAAGCGCTTTACAGTTAAAAACATTCCCTTCCATTCAACCCACCCCCCCAAACTTCAATTCACCCACCCACCCAGCTTCAGATCACAGCAGGGAAAACAGCCGCAGTAATGTAAATGGTATGTAAGACCAAACACACTTTATCTTCTAAAATTCCTTTATTTTTACCACTGTCAGTCATGTGACCATACATCCAGTCAATTCCTTCACAATGCTGCCCCTGGTGGTTACTTACATATTGCAGCTTGCCAACAGTTTTATTCCTGAGGACATACACAAACAAAGCTTCAAACTAACAAAATATGCAAGGCAGCCATGATAATCAAGCATTTGATTTCCTCCTGCAGTGGAAGGGTAAATATAATCTGAATTACATATTTTCACATCATCTTAGCATCCCAAAATAGTAACAGATCTCTTTTTTGTTGATAATAAAATCAAAATGTTCTGTCAGTCACTGAAAGGGATGGATTTTTTCTTCATAATATGTCCCCTTTAAGGTTTTCCACAAACGTGAGGTATCAGGAGTTTTTATTGCTTTGACACTGAGAATGAAGACGACCGTCTTGCAGCCAGAAGAGCAAGAGACAGTTTAGTCGTCTAAAAGCAGTCGATCCACCATCACACACTCCACGGAGAGGTGAAGAGCAAACACTAAGCACAGGAGCTCCGGCCGGCCGGCAGTGACTTACGCAGCAGAATGTGTTTGGTGTCTAAACGTTTGACTGTGAACGATGTGTGTTGTTGCAGAGGCTACTAACCCTGAGAAACAAAGTCCTACCACTGTGTGGGGGGAGGGGAGGGGAGGGGAGGGGAGGGGGGGAGGGGGGGAGACGGAGGCGCACAGGAAGGCCTCCATGGTGTCCGGTATGGGGTGTGGTAGTGGGCTATGTAGTCGCTAAGAATTATTGCATGTGACTATAAATGTCAGCTCCTGTCAGTTCATCCTGGAAAAAAAAAAATACGTACCTAATCGTGAACATTTTCGTTTCTTTTCTTTATGAATGGTTGAGTATTTCTAAATGAGGTCTATCATGAAATAAATATTTCTTTTGATTTAAATTTGTGTTACTTGTCGGGGTTATTGTGCAACGTTTTCCCGCCGTCTCATGTGAAACTTTTCAGTTCCGCTGGCGAACATCACACCGCATCCCCATCATATTCCACCGGTAAGTATTTGACCGGCGTGGTTCCTTGGCTGTTGTCCCCGTTAAAAAAGGAGCTCCCCTCGCTGCCGCCCACCCGGCAGTAAGCCACCTCTGGGCGCTGACTCGTGCTCCGACTCGTGCTCCGGCCCGTACGCCGACTGACCGGGCGGCTCTCAGGAGGCGGCACGTCCTCCCTGTTTGACATCAGAGCAGAATAGTTTACAGAATTAAAACCCAGATGTATTTCATGCGAACAGAAAAGTATGTCTAACATTACAAAAACACTTTCAAAGATTTAAAAGTCCCGGCTTAAAAGACGTTAAAACTGTTAAAGCTCAGTTTCCGGTCCACCCACGAAGCTGCAGGTATTTCGACAAGATAACTGACAAGCTAATTGCTTTGGTTGCCTCCTCTGTCCTTATTTCCTACAGTGCGCACACAGAATTTACTATGCTAAATAATGCTGCCCTGTAGGCAAGAGAAAAGTCTCTGTACTTGCCTATTTGGAGGTTCACCCCAGGGGTGTCTACTTTCGCAGAGACCCTGATTTAACATTCTCTTGTTCCAAAGCATAATATTCGCTCTGGTGGTTCTTTCAGCCACCAAACGCTGATGAGAAGCCTTCTCCTCCCCAGTCAACAATGCTGTCAACTTTCATACACACAAGCTATTTTGCATTTTGCATTCATGTATGGTTGGCACAATCAGCTGGGATCTGCTCCTCTGTCAACGAAAACACTGATGCAACCGATTGAGTTTGGCGGTAAAGGGAAATAAAAGTTCCTGTGGTGTAAAAATTCGGAGCTACTAAGAACGGGGACATGTAGAGGTAGGAAACGAAGTGAAATGGCAATGAGTTACCTCATTTCCAGGCAGTTTCTGCATGTTTTCTTCTGCTGAGTTATTTGTCTCATTGGTTTGCATTAAATTTGTGCGGCGCTAGCTCCGAGGAGCACCACCGGCTTTTTATTTGATTTCATTTTCACCCGCAGTTCAATGTTACAATAAATAGATTTGAACAATTTGCTCAAGGAAAAACCTCAGATTCTGCCAATTAATCCAAAATAGCTGCACATTACGGAAAAGCTCAATTAAAACTGAATGCAGCGATTTGCCTCATTAACCTGTACTTCATTAACCGAATATAATAAATATTTAGTGTTAAAATGTCCTGGCATTAGCTCAGAAACACTCCCAAAAGTTATGAATGAACAGTTTGCTACATCATTCTGACAGACTTCTGGAATTGAGTTTCAAATTTTTTTTTTTTTTTTTTTGACACGTCCTGTCCAGCATCGTAGCAAGTAGAGTGATGATGTCTGGTTGCTTTGTTGTATTGGACAGATTTTACCCTCCAGACCATGGGGGGGCTTTGGCTGGGGCCTCCCTCTGCTATCGTCTAGGCGGATGCATGTCTGTCTCGTTGGGGGCTGGGGTCTGGGCTCCAAAAGGAGCTTTATAAATGTTGATATTAGATGTTGATATTCTGAATTTATTCATTTTATTTGATTTGTTTATTTCAATGCTTGATTACAATTGTATTTTACATAATATTGCTTGACTTGACAAGAGGAGAAGGGAAATTAAGAAAAAAAGTGATGGGGGTGAACCAAAGTAAAGAAAGACAGAAAGAAGACAGGAGAAGAAGAAGGGGGAAAAAAAGAAAAAAAAAAGATACACCAACACAGCCAACTGTTGCATACCTACATAAACCCATCAGCGCATATTTTACAGTCTATGCTGCAAATAGCAAGTAAACCCCTACAGGATAACCTACTGGGGGCTGATTGAAAACCTCTTGAAACAGAAAAGCTTCCAAAGTATAACAGAATCTTACATACACTCACGTACATACAGAAATACCCAAAAAGGAGCTGGAAGAATCAAAACGGATGTCGCAATTAATCCTTATTAGTGCACATCGACGGAGAGCCCAGTGCCAGTGTCAGCATGCAGGGCAGAGGGAATAAAAGGTGCTTTATGGTGAGGGTGGGCATGACGATGCAACCTCGTCTCCGCAAGGATCAGATGAAAACCACAGGTCCCAAACCTGAGCCCCCCAAGGGCACAGACCCCCCCCCACCCCAACGAGACAGACAGACATGCGTCCGCCGAGAAGGCAGCAGAGGTAGGCCCCAGCCGAAGCCCCCCACGGTCTGAGGCTACGGACCCCAGCAGGCCAATACCAGGAACCGCCAACCCCGCCAGGTGGCCGGCGGGCCGTGGAGCCCAGGCCCCCCAACCCGTTTCTATTTTTAACATTTACCTTTTTCAAGCCATCATCCTGTCCAGCATCATAATAATTAAAAAATTATAGTGACAGTAGTAATAGTAATTATCCACAAGTTCTTCCTCCGCTTTTGATTGTCAAAGCTTTACAGAACTTTTCAGGAGGACCTTGTTTTGCTTCTGCAGACCCTGCATTAGCTTAGTGTCACTGCTCTCATCATAAAGCAGCTGTCTTTAACCCAACAGCCATCATAACGCACCTGACAGCCAGTCAGAGGCTGGTGTTAAAGGAGCTACTCCTGATATTACTATAATAATCCTAAGAAAAATGGTTTCTACACGGTATATTATGTGGTAAAAGGGCTAAGTCCATAAAATGAATGACTCATGATTGCCCATATGTACGAGTCCAGGCCACTTTAGTTAGCGAAAGCGGCTAGTGCCAAAGCTAAACACTAGCCTCTTTCGCTAACTAAAATGGCCTGCCTTAACATCAGGTATTGCTCCTTTAAGTTAAGGAAGTCATTTTCCTACAGAGGTAACAGTTCAAACCAAACCAAAGCTGAGGGTACGGTTCAGAGAATTCTATATAAGCTGATTAAAAAAGAAAATTGTGCACTTTCATCTCTAGTGTTTAGCTCCTGATGCAGATTTGTGGCGAGGAGTATATCTTTGTCTCCCATACACAATGCTGTCCTCCTACAGTGACGCTGCTTCCATTTCAGTGTCGGCTTTGAAGGCAGGTGGACTGCTCTCTGCTCGAGATTTAACCCGAGTGGATATTTTCTGGGGGAGATGTGTTTATTAGCAAAGGAAGTCCTTCCAGAGGTGTCAAAATGAGGGGTCACTCGCAGACCATTGCTCCGAAGCAGCTGTGTTTTCAGTTCCATACATGCTGCCCTTTTCACATCCCAAAATAAAAACTAGCTGGCACAGTTTGACAGCTGCATACAGAGAAAAAAAAGCTTTACTTTTGTTTCTTTGCACCAATAGCAGAAGGTTTAGAGTTTTACCGGGTCACGTGTTAATGGGACCTTTGTAAAGATGAGCCTAGATGTAAGGAAATATGACCTAATTATTACAGCTAAAGTGCTTATCTCTATTCGTCCTCAGTGATCATCTGGACATGATGATGGACCTGCTGCTGCTGTGTCTGAAACTGGGGGCCATGCGGTAAATAGGGGCACTCTGCAGCCATAAATGACCCTTCCTGCTCCTGCTTCTGTTTCCTGCGGTGCTGATTCACCTTTAGTGGGGAAAATTCCTCTTCCACTGCAAGTGGACAAAACCATTCAGCTGTTTTTTAAAGGGGTGATCGGGGCCATGATTGTTGTTAATGAAACATGAACCACCATGCAGGGAACCCTGGGTAATTGTTACTGTCTCCAAACCTTCAGTCTGACGCCTTACTTTACAATCAAGCCAGTAGTCTTGATGTAGAACATCATCCAGAACATTTTTGGTAGGTTTTACCCTGTACTGGTGGCATCTGCTTTAAGGAGCACTACATAACGTTCTGATTTTAAAACTCTTTGCTTTTAGCTTTGATGGCAGCCTGTTTCCCTCCTTCAGACCGGATTCTTGACAGATTCAGTGAACAGCTGTATCTTTCCCACCCTGGATGTCTTCATGCTGCATTTGTTTTCTATTTCCTAACCCTAGAACACTGAGAGATTTTCACCCATGCTTGCTTTTGAATGGTTACGGTGGTGTAATAGGGTAAAAGCCTTTTCATTTATATAACCAACAATAGTAGACAGCTTGCCAGAGCTACTATACAATATGACCCCTGCTTTTGTCCAGTTCCAGCAAATCATGCTGAGATCTGCCAAGTTTTCAGCTTTTAAGTCTGCAACAATGACCTTGTTGGTGTAAAAATGCTAGTTTATGGCGGTCGATTTATCTTTGGCATTTTTCAGTGATGTAACTAAAGAAATGGGAGCAAATGATATGTCTGTGAAAAATTATAACGTAGAAATGTATTACTTTGTTAAGTTGCCACCTATGAGCACACGTGGTTTGTTTCTGCCGTTTTTGTACTTGACTGATTCGTGGCTCAGCACTGAGTGGTTTAACAAAGAAAAAACATAGTCCTTAGAAAACGGCCAAGTAAAAGAACTGAAGGTTATAAGAAAAAATCATGAAGCTGAGGTCAATAGAAAAACTTTTAAAGACCTTAAGAATCTGGCTCCTTGGAAGTGAAATATAAAGAAATGAGGGGGTGGATGAAGATGAAGATTTTGGCACAGTGCTATATTACGTCCAATGTAACTAGTCAAACTTTCCTATTAGATCTGATGCAATTGTACCTCTTTATTCTTGACTAGTATTGTAGTATTATAAGGTTGTAGTTATTATCATACTCAGCATTTCTGTGCTCATTGCATCTAACAAATGATTGCGTAGTTTGATATATTTTCGCTTATACTTGAACTCTAAAATCCACTGATCTAAATGCAGAGAAAGTGTCTGCAATTCTGCAGAGCAAGTCTCAGTCATGGGGCTACCAGCAACGGGCCTCATTCTCTATTCATACTTATGAATATTTACAAAGACTGGGACATTCATGAAAATCTTCATATTCGATCCTAAAATTACGAAGAGAACTCCTGAGAGAATTCGGCTCCGGACATGTTTGAACAAAATCCGTGTTTTGGTTGTCGTCGTTTTTCATTTCAGTAAAATAGAAAAATGAAATCAAAGTCTTTTTGGTCTTTTGTGTTTGTTATTTTTTTCATTTACAAAGCATTTGGTTGTTTTAAATTAAATTGCAAGATATTTTATGTGAAAATATTGTAATCGTGTCCCTTTGGGGCTAAATTATACTTTTTTTCATGCAAAAATAAAATGGTCCATTACACATCACACAAGATATGTAACTGTTTTTTCTAACACTGGATTTACAGAAAAACATGAACAAAGAGCACAACACAACTTTTTCGTAACCTCAAAACTCAGCCTTCCTGCCTGTTTATACGGGGACATTTATGAGTATTTCTGGAGCTGTCGCAACCCAGCAGCAAACTGCAAAACTGCACGACACAACTCTTGCTTCGGGGACGATGCCTGATGTTGCAGCTGAGTTTCACCTCAGTTGATGCAAGAGAGAAGAGAGGAAAAAAAGCCAAAACAAGTAACCGTCTTCTGCTGGCTGCAGAGAGCTCGTGGATGGATCTGAATTAGCCGAAAATCTGCAAAACAGCGTCTTAAAGTACAACGTAACCAGTTGGAGAGGATTTCTAAGATGTTGATGAATGAGGCTCGCTATTACCAAACATATTTTTGTTTGGGTGAAAATGCAACGTTCCAATTTCCTCAAAATGCTCTGCTAAGTGTTTTCAATGTTACTAAAATATGGTCTTAGATAAAGCCGCTTTGTAACTGGTTGGCTGATGAACCCTTGGAGGATGTGCATGTTCTGATGGGAGGAGTCTGACAGCATCTTCAAACATCAAGCATACGCTTCAAATGTTGCTCATTTAAATGCGCATTAAACTTTAAAGGTAACGTATCATGCTTTTAAATCCTTCATTTTCACAAATAAATCATTAATTTATGGTTTATATAAAGTAAAACTGCAATCCTTTGGTCTGAAATTGTTGTTAGTA
>JBBDHI010000020.1:19695821-19706455 GCA_037177115.1 Craterocephalus stercusmuscarum
GATAATATCCCCGCATTTTTCTTCTCCTTTTCCTTGTTTTGATGAACCCTTACGGATGCATCAAAGCGGAGAACCAAAGAGCAGGAAAAAAAAAAAAAAAAAAAAGAAGAAAAAAGATAATGTGACACTATAAAAAAGAACAGTATCATATCTTCCTCTTCTTGGTCCATAGTTGCCTTTGTTTGCATGGGGTACAATTTTCAGTGTATCCTTGGGTTTGAATTTTAGGGATCCTGGCGGGCTCTAAGCATACGTCTCTTGTGTTGTTTCGGTGTAGTTTGTGCACCATCCAATACAGGTTTTTCTTCCTTTTTTTAGAGTTAACGGATAGTAGGCACATCTCCCAGCCAGGCACCGGGTAGGGGGCGTGGACACGTATACTCGTTCTGCAGAAACAGAAGAAAAGAGAGAAAAAACATCAGGTTAAATGTATTTAACAGCTGGCTTGTCCCAGTTACCCAGGTGGTGGTTACAATGGAAAGTTAATTGCAGTGCCATGTGATTTAATAACAGTTCAGTGGAGTTGTGATGGTTCAAGAAAAGCTCATTTGAGTAAGCAATTATGCCGTACAAGGCTGAGGTGAAATTATACTAAAAAAGATCCTGACATACTATATTAATGAATAAATCAGGTAAACTTGCCGTTTTTTGTTAGATGAATATATCAAAACATTGTTTGAAGCTTCCATAACTTTACTTCAAGGGACTTAGGCAAAACATGCATTTCCGGTTTATTCAATACTAATGGGTCGTGAAGCATTAAAAAGCCAACGTAACGAGGCCATCTGTCTGTGACCTGGACCTGTGTGCTTCATAATGCGCTGCAGTTTGGTGTCCGAATTTCCCGCGCAGTCATGGGGATGTGACATAAATTGACGCTGTATGCGCGTTGCCGACAGCTCTTGAACAGGAAGAACATGGCCGCCGCGGATTCGGATTCAAACACTGAAGGGATACTTATGGATGCTTCTGAAGCCAGCAAACGACCTGCATGCACAAGCCCATAAAAAAGTGGCACCACGAAGAAAAAGAAAACTTTATCAGCGGCATCTTGTGAGTCTGAAGAAACAAAAGACCGGACAGTCTGTAAAGTATTTGTTACCCACAGCACCTGTGGCGGCAGCACGGACTCTGATTTTGTAAAGTTGCCTTAAGTCCCTTTAATTAAAGTTAATATAGAAGATGTTTTTTTTGTTTTTTTTTTACATTTTTTGCAATACTAGATGTAAATGGGTTCACTGCCATGTATAGTATGACTAATTATAATCTTTAAATGTATAATTGTCCTTATACATCAGCTTTAAAAGTAATGGCATTTTAAAAATATCGACCAATGCGTGTTTCATTTGTCTATCAGACCGTCAATCACTCTTTGCCCGTGCTATAAATACCGTGCACGCTCTCGTCTAATGTTCACAGCAGGTGGCGAACAATCACTCTTCTAGCAGTTAGCAACGTCTACGCCACTAAAGGTGGCAGTGGGAAAAAGGAAGAGTTTTTTTTTATGTTTCTAAGAAAATAATAAAGGTGTTAGAAGATGTTTCTGACATGGCAGGGTCGGCCAGCGCCGGTGTTGCAACCGAAACCAAGTCATTGTAGGCGAAGCCATGGAGTAAGCTGGGATTTGAAGAGGTTGGTTGTGCGCATGTGCTTTATTCAAAAACTCACACTCTCTGCTTCTTAAACAGCCACAATCATCTTCTATAACACCTTTAAGAAACTATGGCAAATTTCAATTTTTAACCTAGTAGCACACTCGGAAACAATGAAATATGGCCATATTTACTATTATGATGCAACATGCATTATTACACTTTAATCATTTGAAAATTTTGGATGTTAATTTTTCAAATTTTGAATGATGAATCTATGTTCTTTCTTACTAAATACTGGATTTCAGTTGATGTTTGTCTCTTTTTCATAGTGCACCATACATTCATTTGCAATAGGACACAAATTCAGAGTACAGGCAGGTCATTCAAGCAAACATATTCGGTCTGTGAAGCTTCACACGCAGAAATTACTATGGATCTCCTTAGGGAATAAAATGACACTTTAATTGTAGCATATGGCTAACATATGGCTAACATATGTCCGATTCCCACTCTAAATCTTAGTACCAATGGTACATCAAAGTAGCACAAGTTATCTCTGCCACTGATGCAACTGCATCCTCTTACCATCATATAAGCTGATTTTTGCAGCTTTCTGTGATAAGCATATATGCCCATTTCATGGTGGCATGATTTCCATTGAGATTTCCTTATTAAATCACTACATAAAACATTTCATATGATCATGCAAAAGATCATAATTCCTTGCAACCTTCCATTAAGATCTATTTGTATTAAATTTACTGGAGAGTTTGTGACTTAGTTTGCTACAAAGTGGTGAGCAACAAGGCTTCCTTGCTTGGAAGGTCTAAGTTTTTAGTAAATGCTTCTTTTTATACCCAATTTTGACACCCTAACCAGTTACAGTATCGACGAATTTGTTGAATTTGTTTGTTTTACTTCCTTGTAAAAGTGTGACACTGGCATTGAATGATTTGGAATTGAATCTTTTAAATACAACTAATTTCCAGATTATATTTTGAGGTTTTTATTGCTTTTTATAAATTCAACCAGCATTTCTTGGAAATAGAGTTTAAATTATAAAGAAAACATTTAGTTTTTTCAAACACCGAACACATGTAATCAAATCAGCACATAAAAAACTAATTTGTTATTTATTTGGTATGCATATAACTGACAGTGGCCAGGAAAGAATGAATTGAATGAGCTTGTTTCTAGCATTTCATTCACCAGAAAACTGAAAAACAATTGTGGCTCTATAAACAAAGACCTTGTAATTGTCAAGGCTTTCCCATGGGGCCATATCAAAGTGGTTAAAATGTGTTTGCAAATTAGTTTCAGATTGTGACATCTTCACCCTGTTCTACATCAACAAGCTTTGAACCAATTCCCACAGTAAAGGAAGAAGAGGCACTCCAGCTCTTACTTTTCCTGTTCTGCATATTCATGCCAAAACCCCTCTTTTTTTCAGTCGAACCTTTAAAAGAGTCTATTTGTGACACAGCTACAGGTAAATATGGACTGGGTTTTTTTTAACACAGATGCTCTGGGTTATGATAGGATAAGCGATTTCTAAAGCTCTTCCAAATTCGCTTGAAACGATCCCTGCCCAATTTCTTTTTTTATGCTTCAGCTGCAGTTGTTGTCAGTGTGAAGCAGAGCTCTTCAACACAGTGTGCCCTGAGCGCAACTTTGATTTAAACATTATCAAACAGGCTGGCAAGTCTTCACTCAACTCTTTATCTTGCTCTCAGGTGGATGGGAGTAAAGAGCAGACTGCGGCACAAATTGTCATAACTGAGACAATTTCAACACAGCACAAAAACGGAAACAAATCACAGCCAGAGCTGAGAAGAAACGCACAAGAAAACAGACGCAGAGAAGCTGAAGTCAAGGAAGACTTGTAGCCTTCGACGGAAATAAAGCCACCCTCGCTGCTTCTGACTAAATTGCACCAATTACCTGGTAACTTCTGTCATGTCACACTATAATCACAATCACAGACACAACTGACCGCATTGCAGCAGGTAATGGTGCATGTATTTGTGCTGACAGCTTTATTTATCTTGTAGAAATCAGCTCATGCTTCTTCATGCTTTGCTCTATAGGGCCTCCTCATACATACTGCATTGTGTAGCTCCAATTAGAAACCGATTCAAATGCCAGCTCTTACTTTTCCAGCACTGCTCTCGGACATCATACTGAGCAACAGCAGCAGCGTCGACCAACTGTTAGTGGCACATTTTTCTTTATTTAGAAGTTCAAAGTTTCCCCAACCGGATGTTAAAAAAATCGATTTGCTTCATTTTTCCATTTCTTGTTTTCTTACAGTCCTGTCTCTTGTTTACCATCAGCTGTGACAGGCTCCAGCATCCTCCACATAATAATGTGAAGATAGCTGATGGATGGATGTTATTGTAATAATGAGAAGTTATTTCAGCACGGCTCAGATTTGTCGCCTCATTGACACGGACATCAGAGCTGTTATTTGCAAAACTCATTACCTCAAAGTGATTTTCTTCGAGTGTTTGGATGAATGAAGGGTAATTTAATACACACTACTCGCACCTCTTCAAATGTTTCACAGATGCTTTTAGGCAGAAGCTGCGACACTGCTCATTATATCAATATGTGTCTGATGGCTCAGGATGTTTTTTATGTCCTCAGACTCTTCCAGGCTTACCTGCATAAGTGGATGGTTGGTGGAAAGCAGCGATAAGGACATCTTGTCATTAGTCAAGTCAAGTCAAGTCAACTTTATTTAGAAGCACGTTTAAAAACAGCAAAAGTTGACCAAAGTGCCGTACAACTTAGTAATAAAACAGAAATGAAATTTTGAAATAAAAGGGGGATTAAACAATAAAACAGATATAGGAGGAATAAAAGACAATAAAAAGACAGACAATTAGTAAAGAAATGCCAAAAACTCAGTCTGGTTTAAAAGCAAGTGAATAAAAATAAGCCTTGTTATAAACCAGGTTTATAAACGGCCACAGTTGGTGACGTCCTAACATGAAGGGGGAGGTTACTCCATAATTTGAGGGAGGAAACAGAAAAAGCTCCGCCCAGTCTAAGTGGGCCTCGGGACTAGAAGTAGCAGGAGGGTATGGGGTTAAGAGATCAGCAAGGTTAGAAGGGGCCAGCCCATTTGAAGACTTAACAATAACATCTTAAAATCTACTGTAGCAGGTACTAGTCATCATGTCTGCAGACATCCCGTAGGAGAAGCCAATTCTCCAGCTGTTGGTTTTGTCATATTTCTAAGAACTGGATGGCACATGCGGCATTTAACTGTTGACTTCTGAGAGAGCCACTGCTACTACTAGTTAAAATGTATTTCTTGAGATAAAATAGGGATTTGACATATCTTCAGTAGTTGATTTATTAACGTTCTGGAGCCAAAAGCAGTCCCAACTAAAGTTAAGGAGAAATTTGCACTTTGGCGCCCCCTAATGACAGCTTAATTCACCATCCATCTTGCATCCTGTCTCTTCACTAAGCTCTGTCCAGTAATGGTCAGTCTGATGTCCTGCCTTTCCTCATGCTCGGTCTGTTTCTTCTTGGGTTTCAGCCATGGTGTGAATCTAAAATGGCCAGAACCCAAATTCAGCTGTCACCTGATGCTCTGAGCTGGAACACAAACTTGTGAACTGTGATTTCTCAGTCCTGAGAAGCTGCCTGGCAATGATGGGCCCATGAATGTGCACAATGAGGGAGTGAGAAACCCAGAATTTTAAGGTTGGAAACTTGTAGAATATTGCTTTTAGAAGTGGTTATCTTTAAAAAAAAAATTAAAAAAAAGACGAAAATTATAATTTCCTATATCTTTTATGTAACAGTTCACAGTGTCGGTGATAAATGAGCCTATTCATGTGTTTGTCTGTCTCCAACTGGGACTAACGGTGAAGTTGAAAGGAAAAAAGTGAGTCTGATGTTAGATGTGGCTGGAACTTCTCAGCAGGATGAGACGCATCGCCACTCTGTCCTACATCCTCAACATGTACTGTAATGGCTTCGCTTCTGTGACAGTAATGTAAAATGTATGTGTTCGTTTGCAAAGGAAATCAGAGCCATGCAGTGCTTTTATAGCCTTGAAAATGTTTGAACATTTATTGATGCCACAAGGTGGGATTGTTGTCCCATTTTTCACATGCGGAAAGAGGCATGCCATAATTTTGAAGCCCAGACGGTGTAATTTTACAAAATCTGAGACATATATTTCATGGCACTGCTTTGCTTCATATTGTTGCGCAACACAGCTATCAAATGTCATGGAGTCGTACTGCACTGTAATTCTGAAGAAATGAAAAGATGAGCAAAGGCTGGGATAAACTTGGGAAATGTTCTGGTCAGGGGGTCTTTCCCTCCCACCAGTCTAGCTACACTGTGGTAACTGCGGGCTATTAGCTGCTGAAGATTATTTAAAAACTTCTGATGCAACGTCATAACACATCAACTTCACCCTCAGAGCACTAGACCTTTAATCTGGCAGAGTTACTGCCCAGAAACAAGACAAAAGGTGACAAATGTAGAGAGAAAATTAAGACAGAGTTGGGATCACTAAAAGAAAAAAGCTTTTGGGGATCCTTGCCAATATGCTAATGTGTAGCCTATCCTTCTTTAAAGCATTTGTGCTCAGAAAGACTAGTTGTTGGGAAAAAGGAGGGAAAAACAGGCATCTGGTGTTGATCCTGATACTTTCAGATGAGACAAAATCCCCTTCAGACTCAAAGATGACTTGGCTGATGTTGCACTGCTGTCATTGGTCCCCTGACACGTCATCAAAAGGCAAAGTTATTACATCCGCAGCAGTCCAACTTGGCATAGCCTCTCAAGAAGTGAAATCAAGAGCTGTTTCATGCAGTGCTCCAAACGGTCGTTAATATGAAAGGAGGCCCCATCCCAACAGCAGTGGATTATGCTGCTGGTGTCTGCTCAATAATCTCATTAAGTTTAGCTTCACTTTCAGATTTATTTGTGCAACAGAGTTGTAATGGAGACAGCATTAAAAATGGCAAAATATTATATTATATATTAATTAAATGATCATAATGATACTCAAAGTATTATAAAGGTCATTATTAAGGTATGCTACATTTATTTCGCTGCTACTATGATTAAATTCATTAGACAGATCAACTGATTGAGTCATATTCACTATACCAGACATTTAATGCAGACAAACCATTTAAAAAGTTTATTTGATAAAAAATGTATATTGCAACTTACGACTTTTAACATTTAACGGCAGAAGCCTGAGGGGCTCTTATACATTGGTTAAAGGGTTTATTTGAATTTTGGGAGGATGTTAATATTCACGTGGAGCTAAGATATGTTTGTGTGTTTGCATTAAACGTTTCAGCATCAGCCTGCTTCTTCTTGTTATTTAAAAAACAACAACAACCATGGGGATAATTTATAATCTGAGCTGAGTTTCACAAGGCAGTCCTGTCTCATGGTAAAACCTAAAATTAGGCTCAGAGTAAGAGTCATTGTTTTCGTGCAGATGGCCATGAATTAAACATTTTGTCATGACACCTAGCATAACTTTCGATGTAATGCATCTCAACTGGAAGTTACTTTCATGCCTGCTTGAGTCTCTGGAACTGTGGCAGGATCGCATGACAATAAAGGAGGTTAGGACAAAGTTAAACAAGCAGAAACGATGACTGTCCCGATCAGGGTTGAATCACGTGATTTCTAGATGAAGAAGTAGTTCTGGTTTTGAAAAAGTGTATCCATCCGATGAGTGTACAGTGAGGGGTAACACCAGTAAAAGACTATTAACATGATTAATTTCAATGTTGCATCTAAAATATTTCATCATATCAGTTTTCCTACAGAGAACTTTGCTCCTGATGGGAGGCAGAACCTTCAGTTTTCAGACCCCTTTATGTAGAAAAGGCTCCCAGTCTGGCTTCAGGTAGCAGACCCTCTCTAACCCCTTAACTGGCTAGGACCCATCCGTTCTTCATAAAAGAAAAATCTAAACAAGTTTAAATGTAAAAGAGTGAGAAAGATTAAGAAGGTTTCTCTATAAAGAGACTTTGCTTTTGCATACTCCAAAAAGCTTAGAAACAAGATCCAATTCTATTAGGAGATGCTTTTGTTAGAAGTTTGTGGATTTTGTTTTGGAGACTGTTACCCCCAAAACCCATCGCAAGCGCCAAGGAGTGGTCGCGCGGCGCTTTGAGTCCCGCATGTTTTCAGCTTCCCCACAGAGTTCCCCCTGCCTATATTTATTAATACAATCACCTCACTAAATGCCGCCTCAGCACCGGCTGCTGTCAGATTTATTTTCATATTCCACTCTGCAAATCCGCTGCTGCGTGACATGATTCAGATATCAGAGATCCGAAAACACCGATGACAACAAGACCTGTTTCATTATGAACATAATTTCATACAGTGCACTAATGAAACATATTATTTATAAGATATCATTTACAGAGACCTGGGCTGAAAGTTATAACTGAGGGTGAGATGGTTCTTCAGCGCACGGCGCATTTACAGGAGAACACAGCCGGGGCACTGGGTGTTTCAAAGTAAAAGTCAATTATAGTGTTTAATTGTTTAAATCGACCGGATCCACTTTGTTTTTCATCGACTGACTTCCTTCCTAAACGATCCATCTGCTGCAGATTGACGAGGAATCGAAGCGGCAAGCGGGAAAAATAGAACAGCCGTGTACTTTAGAGAAGCGGCAAGCGACGGCGCTTCTGGGGCGCTTCAGAAACCACTGTGCGGCGCCCCTGGTGGGAGGGGTTCCAAAGGATTTAATTGCGGCGATTGGCCGCGACGGCACAGCGCTGTGCGGCCGCGTCGCTTCCGCGTGCGGTGGGTTTTGGGGGTTAAGGGGTTTTTAAAGTTGCATTTTGTTACTTCCTAATTTTAAAAAATAAGCATTTCTGACTCAGTTTGATGGCACAGGAAGAAGCCATCGTTGCCCCTGTGGTATATAAAGTTGAGAGAAGGCACTTCACAATTTTTGCCTCTGGGTATCTCATCACAGCTAAGCTTTGCTTTATGCCCCATGTCACATGCCTGGATAACCAGTGCCCTTTAAAGAGCAACACCGTGGTTAGCAACACCTCGGCCATTTGGAACACACACAGCAGCTGATTCATGAAAGAAATGTAAAACGACATTATCTAGGAAAGGATAAAGAGAAACGGACACAGCAAAACATAAGACGGGTATCAACGTCAGACTGGCTTTCCTTTTGGATCATATTCTTGTTCAACCTGGCAACAGTCAACCTTTATGCTACTTTATGTTCAGGCAGCTGGAGGATGTCCCATGATGTACTAGGGTTCTCCCTACACTCTTCTCTCTTTATTCTTTACCTCCTCACTGGGCTACAGCTGTAGATGACCACACCAGGTGCCACTCCTGTCAGCTAAAACTGGAAACAGAGGCTACAATTCACACACACTCACCAAAACTTGACAGTAAAAGATGGAAAATTGTTGCCTGGTCTAATGACTCTTAAGTTGAGGTGCAACATTCAGACAGTGGGTGCAGAATTTACCCCAATGGCCTCCACAGTCACCAGATCACAATCCAATATTCCACCCTTCGGATGTGGTGGAACAGGAGATTCTCATCATGTCAGTATGAAGAAAAATCCCTGAGGCAAAACAGGATCCTACAAGGGGTTCCTAATAAAGTGACCAGTAAAGGTAGATGGTAGGTTTAGTTGTGCCAACCAAATCAGCCTAAACAGTATTACTATATAACACCCAGGAAAACAGAAAGGATGTTCTTTTACAGCCTCATTACAGCATCTTTGTGTGGAAATAAAATATCTGACAAATCAATCCAAATATCTGCTCCCCAACAGTACACAACCCCTTCTAACAATAAAGCCGCCTACAATAATCATACTTGTAAGGTGCGTAATTATAAAACAACAAAAAGGCACTTTTAAGACTTAAGTGTTGTCACCATCCCCTCTAATTAGTATCCTAGTTATTAGTATCCTAATAATTAGGGTACTAATTAGTATAGTGCATACATGATGTAATTAGACTGCTCTGAGTCAGGACAGCTGAAACTAACACAGACACGCTTTGTGCCTCTTGAAGGGCCTCAGTCAACCCTCCAATTACCCCGTTCTAATTCCTAACCAAGTTTGTGTCAAGTTCCATATTCTTTGTTCCCCAGAGGTCGTCAAAAGACATGTAGACAACACAAACCAGAACGAATGTGTCAGTCCTGTGTGAGGCGTGTGATAAATGAGACAAGTGAAAAGTGTTTGAACTAATAGAATTCACCTAACAAGGTCTGCGCTGGTGCTAAAATGATTTAATGTTGTTTTTGTTCATGTGTGTCAGTGGAACGGCTCTGATCTCTGCTGCTACTACAGATGAAGGAATGGCGAAGGAAAGTGCCTCAGCCGGGCTTTGAATCATGCTCAAAGAACAAAAAAAGGATAAATATGAAAACTCGTTCTGTGAAGTTATTTGCTTCTCAAGTTCTCGATCTGTACAAGACAGATACCTAAAGTCTGTCCTAAGCTCCTAAGAAAAACAAAATTCCATTCAGTCCTTTTAATATTTAACACTGAGGGATTGTTATTATTTAATAAACTAGTACAGTTGCACTTTGAACAAAGAAAGAAGCCACACAGCAGCTTTCAAATGTTAAAGTACAATGCCTGACTATCTACTTGAAGATCCTCCTGAGACCCGGCAAATCATTTCTGTGCCCTGCAGTACACATTACATTTGTCCTCCTCTCTCTCACTTCACACATTGCTTAACTGAGTCCTGTTGATCCTTACAGAGGACCCATGTAGCTCCAAGATGATGTCGCATGAAAGGTGGTGTGGCCTTGCTAACTTTCCTTCTTTAGCAAACATGCAACATTTGAAATAGTGCAAACCATAAGAAAATTAAGTAAACAATGGAAGAATAGCATCTAGAGATGACTAGTCAAAATATCCCCGGACTATCTTTTTTAACTTAATGAAACGTACAATGCAGTTTCTCCCATGCATCACCAAAAAGCCCAATTACATAATATGAGACGTATAGTGATAAAATAACTGGAGATTAA
>JBBDHI010000020.1:19785864-19796688 GCA_037177115.1 Craterocephalus stercusmuscarum
AAATCACTCCATAAACACTTTGTTTAGCTCCACAAGGATTCAGAAAAGCATTTATTGAGGTAAAAATCCTGCATAGTCCTGCTTTAATGCAGCACTTCTGTGCACTTTGTGAATAGTACCTTGTTGCAAATAGATATTTGTTCCCATTTATTTATATGTATCTAAAGAAAAGCCCAAAATCATCAAAATTTGACAAACATAAAATGCTGTTTTTGCACCAATGATTTCCAGAGAGCTGGAAACTTGGCATTTCCCAGCAGTAAACTTTGCAAGTAGAGGACGGTAGCAGGGCTTTAAAAAAAAACAGGCTGCAGCAGATGATAAACATTTGAACAGGATGTCCTTAGGAAATAAGACATTTTAAGATGCATCTAGTCCTTGAGTTGATTGATTTATTATGAAGCCTCAGAAATAGTCTCCACGGGAAAGTGGCTGTCAAGAACTCATAGACGGAAACGAAGAAGAGGCAGAGATACTATATGCCGGATGACCAGTGGTAACAGGTTTTATGGTGAGATGGAACCTCTCCAGAGCCTGGTTCTCAACCTTGAAGCAGTGTGGGATCATGATGAAAGAGAAAAGATCAAAAGAAACCCACCGGAAGAGGTTTGGAGAGCTTTTTAAAAAGCTTGGAAAGCTGTTCCTGAAGACTATAAGTTTGTGAGTTTAGAATGAAGCTCAACTAAAAGGTTTTGTGGAATGAAAGTTGCCCTTGAGTTTGCAGCTCATCAGAATTGTATGTTTTCCTCCAATTGTTGTTTCCGTTCATGTTTCAATAAAGTCCTGCACCAATTTCCCATTTCCAGGCAATACAGAAAGAAAAAAGGGCCGCCTCAAGACTTTTGCTTATTCTGGGAATAATACATTTGCGGTTCTAGTCCCCCATGCCACATGTCGAAGTGTCATTGGGCAAGACATTGAACCCTGTGTCGGTTGTGTAAAAGCTTAGAGATGCACCAAGAATGTATCAGTATAGGTGCTGTGTGTGTGTGTAAATGAGTGAATGAGACATGAAGTGTCAAAGCGTTAGGAGTGGTCATTTGACTAGAAAAAGCCCATTTACCATTGTTTTTATAAAACTTTTTTTTTTTTTTTACAAGCAGGAAAAACAACAACACAAAGTGGAATGAAAACTGTGAGAATAATAAAATTATTTAAGATCATTATAAAAAGCTTCAAAACAATTCATTTGGTTTTTTCTTTAAGTCACATCAGGTCAAAGCAATCACAGATAACTTTGGGGAGCGAGTTCCACAGGACAGAAGCAGCCACTGAGAAGGTTTCGTCTCCTCAGGATCTTTACATGGAGATCTTTAGATATCTTTCATTAAAGTTTATTTCATTTTAAACTTTATCGCTATTTTTAGATATTTTATGAGTACTGTTTCTTGTAATGTGTTGCATTGGAAAGCACTTTGGTCAGCGGAGGCTGCTTTTTTCTGTGCTTTATAAATAAAATTGAATTGAACTGAATAGAGGGAATGGAAAGGTTAGCTTCTGTGGGTGGTGTATGGAGATGAAGGAAGTCAGTAAATTAGGATGAAAGCAGTTTGTGGAGCATGGGAAGGATGTGGTTACAGGAGCTGTGAGTGAGGAGCTGAGTGGCTGAGTTTTGCATGGCAAGACTCAGCAGAGAGAAAAACGTAATTTATTACTTTAAAGAGGGCGGTTTCTGTTGAGTGTAAAAGATCAATGGAAAAGAGATGGGTTTTGGCGTTTGGAGGTGAACACACGTTTCTTAATTTGTGGACAAGAGTGGGAGATGAGTTGGGCTGAAATGATTGAAGTCATCTGGGTTGAGATGGGGATGGGAGTAACAGCAGCTGATTTGATGAATTCTGGCGGAACTGACCTGGAGGTGAGTGAGGGGTCAATGTTAATGGGGATGAGGGGTGTGAGGGTGTGCGTGTGACAGAAAAGCAGCCTCTGAGGAGCCTCTGACTGAGTCTTTTATTCCAGCCAGAATATCTGAGACTTTAGTGGCAGAAACTGGAGTGAAACTGGGCTGAGGAAGGCGTGGTTGCTAGTACAATATTTAGGTGGTTAGACGGTGCTGATTTTAGACAGAAAAAATGTAAGGAGTAACTGCATTTCCCAGCTGAAGAGGCGTTATCATGGGGTTTCAGAAGCTAATTGATGATGGAGAAGAGGGACTAGAAGGCTAGAAGGGTGGAAAGAAGTGAGAATATCTGTGTAAGGGTGAATGTAATCTGTTGTAAGCCTGAAGGGGCATTCACACCAGGATAGTCCAGGGGACTCAGTCTGATTGAAAAGGGACCAAAAATTTTCACACAGCCTTTGGATTGGGTTCAAACTGTTGTTCACTGAAGTGGGCCAAACCACCTGGAAAACATCTCTGCGTGCAGGCTAGACGATAGCATCCCCAAAATATCCAGATCAACCATGAAATAGAAGGAAGGAAACCGGGTGGAAATGCTGTATATCAAATATAATGGGAACGCACAGACATTAGTGCCGGTAGATCTCGGGATCTGTTTTTGTCCTTTTTAGGTTATTATTTTGTAGACATGACTAAACAACACCATCACATTAAGCGGGGAGTATGACCAAATTAAGAAAAGATAAGTGAGCCGAGACTCCCGGCTTTCAGGAGGACCACAGTCGGCTCCTTTTGTCCACAGCAAAGAGTGGTGGTAAACACACTGTGTGAAATATCCATGCAAGTGGACCACAATCCTTTCAAAGTGGATCAAACAGCTGCGGTGTGAATGTGCCCTTTGTAAAAGTTTCTTTTTTTGCACAATCTCTCTAATCATTGTTGCTCAGATTGTCTATGAAGAAATTCTAGGAGGAGGGGGCTAAACTAAGATTACAGCAACTACTGAAGGAGAGGCCCCACATAGTTTTGGCTCAGAACCTATTGTTTTATATTTTCTGTAACACACCAAACATGCAGCTCACTCCAGGGAAACCATTTCTTTTATCAACTTCAAATATTCTTTTTTCCCCAAACTTTTTTTGTATACTAATTATTAGAAATATTGTTGCTTTAATCTCTTTGGATAATTTTTGCTGTCAGTGTCCACATGTAACCTATAACAACAGAAATGAACCTATTTCAGTAGACAGAGCAACTATGATACAAAGCAGCATGTTTTCCAACCTTATTAGTGGTTTTCCTGCTGTGGGCAAGACATCTGCAGCGTCTGCCACTGCATGACCAACTGACAGTAGCACAGTAAAAGACTCAGGACTCCTTTGAATGTTGGATCTGGTCTGAGCCAGTTACATACTAACAATAGCACATCTTCATCTGTGGATGGATGTCACCTAACAAGCCAGGCATGTCTTCCAGACATGCCTCCGGGTTTAACCTCTCAACTCTCCATATACCACATATTTTATAAAGCTTGTGGCTTTTGCGCATTGTTTTTCAATTAAAAAAAAAAGAAATTTGTTGCTCAGACAGTAAAGACTGAGCTACATGACCATAAAATACTTTTTTATTTTTTACCAGTAGTTGAAGCCAAATATGTTCACAAGTCAACTTCTGTCCAAATCAAGTCTTTGAATATTCGATTCAAGTTTGATTCAAATCAAGTGACTCTTAGTTGTAATGACTGATCTGCCACGTGTCTGCATAGGCAGATTGATCCACATATTGATATCATCAATACCAAGGATAATATTGATACCAACATAGGATTTTGATACTTTTCTTGTAGAGAACTTTGGGGGCAGAAAGAATGTGAACGAGAGCCAAATAAACAGTGGGGCTTTTGTTTAGCAAATTTTCATGTTGACATAATTTTTCACAAACAATTGTGTGTGAAAAACATGAATAACAGTTACTTTAACATCTTGTTACATTGTTGAAGTTGTTTTATATTGCTTACAAACAAAAAATTCTCTGTTCTGCTGTTCAGTTTGTTAATTAAAAACTGTTTTATTTGATAAAAGAATCTTAGTATTGTGTTTCATTATGATCATAATTAAAGTTAAACTTATTAAATGTGCAATTTCAAGCAAAAACTATCAGTAAAGATATCAGTATTGGTGATACTTGCCTGGATTTATTAGGTATCAGATCACCAACTCCATGATCTAAAGCAGTGGCTCCCAAACCTTTTTAGCCATGACCCACAAAATAATTTCTGTGGACCTGAATGGCACTAACAAAAGAAAAATGTTATTATGCATTGAAAAGGGTTATATCTTTCTATAGATCTTTTCCTCTTTCTTTCTCTATGTTATATAACCTTTTTTCATGGAAAAGGTCTAAGTTACAAAGGCCAAAACCAATCCCAACGGGAATTATATTCCCACAGAAGACACTGTTTCTGAACTACAGTGATTCATTTGCAGAGCTGAAGTGAAGTGAAGCTGAAGAAAAATAGTGTGAGGGAAAAGTGACAGGAAAGGAAATATTATGTAAGGAAAATATTATTATTTGGTTCAGTTCAATTTGTTTTTCATCAGTTGCCAGCATAAGTCATTATCCAGAGCACCTTACACAGAGAGTGAATTAGACCAATTTTATTTGCAATCCAGTACAACTGTGATGAAAAACAGCCACTAAATCAAAGGTGGAAAAGAGTTTTGAACATGGATAAAGAAGCAATGACAGAAGAAATTAATGTCAGTCTTACAGGAAAAGGGCAGTGGTTGAGATGGTAATCTTTTACAGTTGCATGTACTTTTGTGTTGGGAAGCATTCAGGTGAATTGACATCAGTCTAAAGATTTATTGATAAATAGGACGCTTAACCACATGTTTTCTTGATTTATCAACTCTTAACAGCGCTTATGCAGCAAAAAAATGGTGAAAAATAGTGCTGACGAGAGAGCCCTGATGTGTCAGGTTGCACCTGGAGCCTCCCATATAAATGATGTCCAAGTGCTTCTTGGGACAATGTTGTCTGTGCTTGTACACAGCTCACCAGTGCAGAAGGTCAGCTTGCCAAATATCAGCTTGGTATATAAGAGGCCTAGTTTTTATTGGGTGTTTTCTATAAGATATATCTTTACTTACAAGGACTGACTGCAAAGTTGCAAAGATTCTATAAACTTTTTTGAGGAGGTAAAAAAAAATAATAACATCACCAGACATGCCTGTGTCTATGTAGAGTAATTTGTTTCATTAATATCCAATCTCAAACCAAAAATGAGTTTTGAGAGCAAACGAAAAGAAGTGAGAATCTTTTTTTTTTTTTTTGTAGAGATACAAAGAAATTAGGTGGCAATTAAAAAATATATTTGGGAGAGAATACTTCTCCAACTTGAATCAAATCCTCTTCTCTTTCAAGTTGAAAACATTTGGTTTGGGTTTGTTTGCAAATCAGTCCTCTTTGCTTGCAAATTCTAAAATTTTGGTTGCTAATTTAACTGCAATTGAAGGGTGGGGCCTGCGCTGGTGAATAAGAGCAGAGTTTCTATTGGTTGGTTTCACCTGGCTCCAGCGCCAGCTGCGCTTCTGCATTTCACCCATTTCTCCCTCTACTTTCAGCCTGTGATGAATTTCCGGGTATCATCGCGTCGCTCAACTGATGGTCGCAGGCAGTCATAAACGTCATAAACCATCTTAACCTTTATAGTGAGCGTGTTCATGGGCTGGCATGGGAGCATAAGCTCTTTCAGAAGCGTTTGATTGCCTTTGCCACGGTGAAATGGTTGAATGGTCAGCAAGCATGGCTCACATGAGGCTGGGGTTCATCCCTGCATCCCACAAATTGCTTCACAGTTGTTGTTTCGAGGTTTTGCTAAGTTTTGTAGTAGCGTCAAGCACTCTACTTGCCTATTTTTTCTGTGGCAGGCAATTTGTCTCTCCATCCGTCCTTTTTATCCAACAACGGGCGCACAGGGCAGGTCGTTAGTGAAATAATTATGTTCACCAACTTAACTGTCAAACAACGCTATAGCACAGTTTTCATGATTATTTAACAATTTCGTTATGTGGCAATGACCCAGTAAATTTTTTAAAAACATTATTGACAATCATGTACAGAGAATGGAGTCAAAAAGGCATTTTAAAAGTTGAAAGTTCATGATTGGGGAATTAGGCCCAGGATACACTTGCTGCTGGTGATGCGTCCGCATCATGGACGCTGCACGCTGCTAATGTCGGTTTGACACATCGGCCGCTCACATTGACGCAAGGTAATGTTATGAGTGTACGAGCTGCGATATTGACTTGACTTCACTTAGAGGTGTTTTCGCACCATTTTGGTCAATGGGCTGCATGTACCACATTTACTGTACGTACATAACGCTTTTTACAGCAGCAAGACTTTTCCCCTTAAGTTTCTACAGTGAAAGTAAAATTATCAGTCCTTCTTCCCTGATTTCAAAGTCCAATTTCACCTTCTTGTTAGCGGAAAAAAGCCAGACCCACAACGGACTGGCAATTTGTAACTTTCAGAATACAATTGCTGCATACTCCCCCTAGTGGTACCCTCCGGTACAGTTTACAGCAAGTATGTACACAGACCAGAAAGAGCATTTGTGGGCACGCTTGCGTACACAGTAAGTATATCCCAGCCTTTAGCCAGACAATATAATTCTGATTTTGAGTCCGCATGTCTGACTGCCTCGCATACTTTGCCTTTTCTTTAACACTAGTCTTTATCACTTGGCATTTTTTTTTTACATCTTTTGGTTGCTTTGGTTTGTTTTCAGTTCCACTTCACACAGCAAATGCTCCTCATGTTTTCCTCTGTGCAGGTTGCTGGTGTTTTTTTGCGCCTTGAAATGTGCAACAGTTTGCAGGACAACAGGTTAAAGTTCTGTATGGGAATGTTTGCGCCTGTTTAACTCAGGCACAGGACACAAACATTTAGGCTTGTCCAGTATTTTATAGAAAAATGCAACTGTCCATCTCCTGGTTCTGGCTCGGAATGGAGCACTGCCTAAGCATCTGGTCCAGCACTTCATCCTCTATGTGATAGTAGTGGATTGTCTCTGGCGTCCTCTCTGTATTGTCCTGGTTCTCTACCATACAGCATAAATTCCTCCTTTCCTTTTCCTAGTAAATGCGAAACATTGCACAGTCACTCTGCATCAGTTTGCATTTCCAGCTTTCAGGTGCACGGATGGAGGCAGGGAGTGATTGTTTATATTCATGGTTCCCACAAGGCTGGTGTTTTTTGCCCAGAGTTTGTTTGCAAAGGAGAGAGAAGTAGAAAAGTTGTCAGTAGTGACATCCCTGCCTTTGCCTGTGAACGGCTCCATCAGGTTGAGCACTGCACTCTCTGCTTCCTTCACTCGGTGTTGCTTTCATCCTAGTTTAGCAATACTGGCCTGTATAAGTTACAAACTCCAAAAGGATACAAATAATTGCACAGCTGAGACAGTGAAGAACGGGGGATACTGACTAAGGTTTGAGACATTTTAAGAGATAACCCCCAACCTTAACCAGCGAGCAATGTTTTAGTACCATGTTTGGCTTGTTTTTGCTTGGTGTAATGGACGGCCGTTTTGGAGATCTTCAGTTTGTTGGCTACCTGTTGTTCTCTCATGCCAGTTTTCAGCAGTGCCAAGATGCCTGCCTTTGTGACTTGACATAATACTTTTGTTTTAGGCATTATGTGAGAGGTGACAATTTCTAAGTTGTGCTAAAGCTTGAATGTAAGCAGAAAACCACTCTCAGCCTTTGCATGTGCAGTACTGCTCGTGACATGAAATGACCTCTTATATACCCTGGGAATACGATAAAGCTTAAGCATTTCAAATAGGACATAAAGTGTTATGTAATCGGCTGCATTTTGCTTGGTCATTATATTCTTCAGGTAATATACCTTCAGTGGCACCAAACATTAAAATGAACAAGAAATGGAAGAAAACAAGGGAGGTCTAAGAATTTGTTCCATGACTGTAGATAAAATTTGTTTATTTATATTTTGCCTCCCTGCAAAAAATGTGGGATATTCTGGGATATTCAGGTCTTTTTTCTCCTTTTCTCCCTTTCCATCTCTTTCTTCTCTGTTATTTTTTTCTCTTTCTGTCCCCTCCCATCATGTCCAACAACAAGGTGTAAATTTATAATAAAAATATTTCATATTTTTAAGGGGGACTTATATATACAAAGCACTATTTGACAAAGTAAATGTTCTCAGCACAAAATAGTAGCCAGATAATCGTTCTGCTGCTACAAGGCTGGGCAAGACAGGTGAAAAAAAACAGAATAGCATGCAGCATTAGACTACAGAGCATTACACAACAGAAGCTGGCTTAGTGGAATTTAATTATTCTTGACATACTTGTGTACATACAGTGAATAATGTGCAACCTACACAATCTATAGGGCACAGGTTACCCTCCAGTGACCTGGACCATTTTAAAGCCATTGTTCTCAAACTGCAGTGCTTTGCGCTGTGGCCCATCACAGCCCTTACACATCCATTCATAAGATTATGTTGCCAGTGCCAGCTGAGATACAGCCTGGCTCCCTGCAAAACTCTATGGGATGAAGTGACTATCTCTGAAAGATGGATGAATCAAAGTTGGCATAAGATTGCTTTTTTTACTTATGCACTCTGCTTTTTAATGTGATTAGGATAAGGGTTTGTGCACGATTCTACTTCTGACTCAGCTGCAAGTTTAGATTGTGAAACCTCTGTCATATCTAGGACAACAAAATCCTGCGCTATGAATAACAAATGTTAAAAGTCTGAACTAGGCAGCTATCTTTCTTTATCACATCACCAGGACACTGTTAGTGTCAGAAAATTATCAGGAGACCCGCCACTTTGAGGGGGACAAACATGAAAGAAGCTTTCATTTTTAATGCAGGATCCAGACTTTAAATTTAACAACAACCGATTGTGTTTTGATTTAAATGATGTAAACTGAAATTTCTTTAAATAATGCAAAACAAATCTACATCAGGTGACATAATAGTATATTTTTAGCCATGCTGCACTATAGATGTTTGTAGAGTTATTGTGGCATTGGCCACAAAGTTTAGTGTTAGGCTTTGACATTGAAGGAACAAAGACTTCTCGGCTGCATTCCCCTATCATTCTGAAGAGACTGCTTGTTTATAAAAAGATAAGAGTATCCGGGGCTCACAATCCTGTGCTGCCACCAGTCAAGGTGTGATAACTGTCATGCCCCCATGTTCACTAACCACTTGACTCGCTAGATGGATTTATTGCCCTTGTCTCCCCCCTCAGCTAGTGGATGTCAGTTTTCAGCAGAAATGCTGGAAATCAATAACTGAAGAAGAATGAAGAGAGAGGCTGTGGAGAACAAGCTACAGAACGAGAGCATATCTGGCCTGTATAATTGGTATCCCCATATCAAATACACACTGCTGTGTATTATATTAAGAATATCTTCAGAGATTACTGCAGATGAACTCTTTGGTACCAGAATATTTTCATTAAAAGTCCACAGTTCACAATTACTGAGAAAAAGGGAGAAAACTTACATAATAAAGAAGTGGAATATAAATTGTACTATAGGTGGACATGTTGGCATTGTTCCCTGTTGGGTTGCACAACTTCTGGCAACAAATAAAGTTTCTAAATGCTTCTTGTAGCCATTCAGAGGTTACTTGTCTGCTGTTTCTACCACTCTTCCGCTGTTATGTGCTCTTTTATGTTTGAGGTCCTGTTATGCAATAGTAATTCTCAACTCTCTCCAAAGGTTTTCAGGGAGATTCAGGTCAGGACTCATTGCAAGCCAGTTTATAAGAGTCGATATTTCCTTTTTCAACCATTATTTTTGTGCTTTTGGTTATGCTGAAACAGTCAAGTCCTTTGCTTCAGATTGTTCCTTTCCTTTTGCAAATGTTTGGTTTCTTGTCTAATTATGTGCCTCCCATATTAGTGGCGAGAACAACAAAATATAAAAGGGTTAGGGGTTTGTTATCTGGTTAGCTCCAGTTAGCTTTGTTTTCTTGTAGCTACAGGCAGCAGGGGGCCATATCTTATGTTCTACTCTGTTCCCATGTTATGTATACAGGCACTATGTATTATGCCCCAGTATTTTACTGTTTGACATACATCTACCTTCAGGTACCTGCTCTGAGGTCTTTACACTGGCTGCCTGCCAACTACTGTCTTGAAGAGGACAGACTTTAATGGGATAGTTTGGATTTTTTGACATGAAGCTGTATGATTTCCCCACCAGCATTGTAAGTGGATCAACACTGACCAGGCCCCAACTTCATCCCGTGAGTTGAGTTCTGTCCGTTTTTTCTGTATGAAAGAAATAGTTCCGGCTAGTACTGGGGTGGGCAATTATTTTTTCCCCAAGAAACTATTGTGGAGAGCTGGGCCAAAAGGCTGAAATCAATTCTGCATAATATCAATTGTATTTCTTTATAAAAAGCAGTAAATAGCATTTTTCGACAAACTGGTAAGAGAAGGCTATATATGTTATAATTAAGCAGTGAAAAAGTGAGGTTGCCTTACAAAAAATGTAATTTATTTAATAAAATTTCCCAGAGCAATGGCAAAAACAACCAATAACTTTTGTGAAACTATATTTCTTAGGTCGTTCTAACCGGACCACCGGAGCAGCCACGGGACCGGCGCTACTAATGTTGAGTACTTCATAAGTAACAACACGTTACTCATCGTAGCCTAAAGCCAGGCTTTTTCCTGCCTCCTCACATAAAAAACACATTGTTTTGCATTCAGATATATTACGGGCATCAATTACCTCGTCGGTCGTCGGGATCTGCGCCTGATGAGAGTCTCACTGTGGATGTTAAGAAAATATAATCTTCCTCTCCTGAATCTGGCAGATATATTACACCTGCGTCTCCAGTGCTATAATAAATAATTTTCACGCTGTAGCCGCGCTTCACCTTCAGACTCTATCGTTTGACAACAGCTGTAAATGTAGCCTAATAGTTAAC
>JBBDHI010000020.1:20018294-20029481 GCA_037177115.1 Craterocephalus stercusmuscarum
AATCCTGCATGCTATAATTCAATATAAAGACTGTTACCATTATTTAACTCTGTTCTACATTTAATTATTTGTAGGCTGAGGACAATAATTGAAATAACTGGTAGAGTACTTAATATATGCATCAAGCAAATTGTAAAAACTTTCACACGTACCACACACTTGTCCCAGATGATGGACATCCTCTCCTCAGTGCCGTTGACACCTTCAGGAATCAAGCTGAAGTCATCTTTCCCCACGGCACGCTGGGCAGTGTTGAAGGGACAGTGTGCGCTCCCGGTCACCTGCAGGTCACCACTGCATAAAAAGTCACAAGCAGATAAGAAGAAGTCTTGCTTTGGAAAAATCGTCTAGCTGTGGGTCACACTCTTACCATGACAGCAGGGAGTTGAGATAGTCTGGTGTGGTGGGGTCGGGGCTCAGCGGAGGGGAGGTGACGTAGGCTGCTGCCTTGGCCCAGTTCTTGCTCCAGTAGTGTGAACCATCAGTTCCCAGGCTAGCAGTGATGGGCTCTCCGTAGACCACAGTGCCTGTAAGATTAGCACCACAAAGACGTGAAGTTCCACTATAGTTGTAGCATATATACACATGCTGTACTGCTTTCTTTGGTTTCATTTTTAATATTGCGATAACGTTGATTTTTATTTTTTTAATAGTGCAGAAAATGTAGGTGTGGTTCATACAGAGGAGGGTATATAGTTTAGGTCCTCACCCCTCTTCCTGGCCTGAGCGATAACATCAGCAGCACTCTTGCTCATCACCTTGGTGACATACAGGGGGCAGTTGGTCTGATTGGCTACGGTCACGGAGCGGTTAACAGCTTCCGCCTCCACCTGCAAAACAAAACAGTCTGCTTGTGAAATGTGGCATGTAAAAAACAGTAGAAACTTTCATCTGGGACAGAAAAACACTGCATCAAGCTAGCTAGCTAAACCTGCCAACTGGGATCACTAAGTTAGTTCTCTCCCCAGATAAACCGGCTGCAGTTGCTAAATATTAGCTGCCAGCTGCTAAATATTGCAAGATGAATTGGAATGTTCACCCATAAAATACGTGTTTTCTTTATCTATTCACCTAAAAATCTCTTTTTTATCCAATGCAAACGAAATAAGGTACAGTAAAAGACTTGGAGGCAAATGACAAATGGACAGAACGCTGCGGTTGTCTGCTAGCTCTGTTGGATCGCAGTCTTTTTGTAAGCTTTTTGGCCTTTTTTTCCACAGGTTTCTCTTTATCCATCAATGAAAACATTACAACCAACGCTATTAATTACAATCAAAATGTGTTAGCCTAAGCAACCATAACTTTGACATGTTTTTACTGCTTTGTTTCCCCCTCATGGGCACTGACTAATATGCCTGAAGGAATAACAGAACAGGAAAAAATTCTCACAGTGTGTAATTCTTACAACAGCTGTCCTGAAGCAAAAGTCAGTCTCTAATCTGTTTCTGCATCTTGTGTTAACAAATAACTGATTTATAATAAATCTTATCTTTTATCTGAAAGGCCCGACAGTTTCATTTAATAGTGGCCAAACACTGCAGAGCTGTAAAAGTTGACAAGGTCAAACCCTCATAACAAAGGACTTCTGCAAACACAATGCGCAAATAAGCTTATCCTGCTTATCCAGAGCAGTTTGCTTCCATGTTCACAGCTCGGTCTCACCTCTTCGGGATGGCTCAGCACATGTCCCTCAGGCCCAGTGATCCCCTGCTCCAAAATCCGATGCTGCTCCTAAACACACACGCAAATAAACACAGCAGAAACAAATAGGCTACCGTGGGAAATGAGAAATGTTGAGTCATGTGCAGGTGCTCACATGTTCCTTATGAGCAGTCCTGGCAGTGAAAACTTAGCACGGCCATGACCCCCATGCATATTCATCCTCATCTGTTGGCTATTAAGAGTTAAAATGACGCATCACAGCCTTTATGTTCAACATGCTGGCGAGAAGCAGCACCACGAGGGCTGTTTGCTCGTCTAATGGCGATTTTAAAGGGGAAATCCAGTAGAAAATCGTGTCTGTTTATCTCCGGATGGCATCTCGTGTTGGTGGGGACGTTTCGTACCTCAGCAACAATGTCTCCGTTCTCAGCGTGAACCTGGGCGATGGCTCCCAGATCCCGGATCACACTGAACACCTCGTACAGCTGCAACAAAGAGGAAGATGCCGTCATGATTTGATTATTTATGATTATTTAGCGCAGACTTAAATCACTTCTATGTCCACCTCCTGGCCTGGCTGAACTTTGGTGGGGAAATTGAGCTACTGTCAAAGAAAGTTAGGAATTTCTTGGAAAATTGACTTAAAAAAAATGCTAATTATTACATTAGTTGTGGATAATGGATTTATAATAGAACAGTCACCAGCGTGATCTAATATAACAAGAAGCAAAAATATAAGTAAAACTCTACTACAATAAGCCTAACTTCACTGTAGTTTAAACAGGAGCGTACAAATCTTTGGGCACCAAAGAGTTTATTTTATCTCTGAAAGGCATAAAGATGCAGAAAAATCTATCACTAAATTTGCTTAATTAATTTTGTAAAACTGAAAAATTTGACTAATTTCTAGGGGTGAGGGGAAAAAATGTGAAAATTAAATATAAGGATTTTTTTGGCACAATTTTAAAATGTTTTGTTTTTGTTAAAACCGCTTTTTAAAAAAGAAAAGATTCTATAATTAAAAAAAAAAATTTCATTTACTTATTTGTATTTATTTTTTATATTTTCATTTTTCTTGTCAGGCATTATGGCAGCAGAATGATGTTCTGGCCACTGTGTTCTCATTTCCTATCCTAAATTAAGAAAAGAAACTAGCAAATAGACTTTTGTGTAAAGTTTTTGTTTTTCTCTCAACAAAAATCCGCAATATCGAAGAATTGTGAGAACTGCAATTAAATAGAATCGGAGCCCAAAACCTTGTAAAAGAATCAAATCAGGAGGAAAGCACATTGTCCCCACCCTGCTACAGAAATTTCCCAGATGTTTAAAGTTTTCAAGGTCTACAGTTTGATTATGATCTGAATCAGATTGTAATCTTATGCTTGATAAATGCTAATTCATAAATCCTATCTACCACTACCACTATGCACATCGCTAATCAACTATGTTCACAGGGAGAAGAAAGCTATGAGAAAATAAGCAAGAAGAGTTCCACAGTTTTCCTCTAAATCAATAGACATCAGTCAAGTTTGAGTAAGAAAGAGTGTGTAAACTTTAAGATAACAGCTGGCAGGATTGGTGAAAAGGCAAATCAAAGCCCTGTTTTGGCTGCTACTGTGTTGTTCTACTAACATACGAACATAAAAAGCACCTTTGCAAGCATGACATAGCAAGCAAAACAGAGGAGTTTGCTAAAGAAGTAAAGCAGTCTGATGCTTTTGAAAACAAGTTCTGTGACGAAGGTATAACAGAGTTAGAGAAGAACAGATGGAAAGCTTTGTGAAACATCGCTAAGCATGGTGGTGGAACAATCATGGTCTGGGCTTGTGCTGCAGCCAGGCATTAGTTCAGTTTTGACTAGTTAAGAAAAGAGTGGAAGCAAGTACCTCTTTCAACAAACATCATGTAAATAAGAAAACATAACAAATTGACCATGAACCGCCTTCAGAGGAGGAAGATGATTTTTCTTTACCATGAATAGCTTCCCGAAAATCCATGGAGAGGTTTTAAAGCATGAAAGGCATCTAAAGAACCTCCAGAACCTGCAGCCGTCCAGCAAACATCAACTGAAATACTCTTTGCTATAAAAAGCTTCAGGCAGTTTTCCTTTTCGTTAATTTTAGATTGAGAATAAATTTTTCTCGCTCTAAATGCTTTTATAAAATGTGACTTTTCTATGCATTTAAGAAAATATAGGTTGTAATTTTCACCAGTCTCCCACAGTCTTATTGTTCCTGCAATGCAATGAGTTCATGACACGAGTCATCCCCTCCCAGCCGCCAGACAGGCCGTGATAAAAAGCCATCAGACTTTGACACATGAGAGAAAATGATGGCCTCAGGCTGTGCCGGGCCCCCAGCATTCCTCACACAGGTGCAAAGGCCGACACAGATCTGGTTCTGGTTCAAAGCTGCTTTCAAGTGGGATAAATTCATTTCAACTGTGAGTCAGAATGAGATGAAGAGGTGGCTTTCGTTATATTTTAATCACACAGAGAACAGTCAGACTTTTAGAATGAGACGAAGCCTCGCCCAGACAAACCGAGTCCAAAATCAAGACTGGAGATTTGGTTTTTATTAGACTGTGATATAAAACTTATTGTCAGCTACCACCCTCCACTCTGCATACAACTTAATGACAAGAAAACTCAACATTTCCCATTTGTTCTTGTCTAGGAGAGGAGCTGAATAATGTGGCATCAGAACCAGAGCACACAGAAGTTAACATGTTAATCATTTTACTGCTTTTATACTTTGATGCTTTCAAATGTTTTATATAGTGTATAAGTACTGTTTTTCTTTTAATGATGGTTTTTATGTGCTATATAAATAAATTGAATTGAATGTTAGCACCCTATATCACTAAACACCGTATATAACAAATACAGCATAAATAATCTTAATAGATGCTGGAATGGGGTGGGAAGTTTAGCTCTATATGATTTTAAGAGTTTTTATTTCTTATGGTTGTTCACTAAATGTATTTGTTTTATATTGTAATTAACATGACATATTTCTACAGCTGGGCCTGAGGAACATATTTCATTGTTTAGTGTAAAGGTTCTCAGAGGAAATTTAAGTGAGAATAAAGAGAAGAAGAAACCCAACCTGAGCATCAGTTAGCTGGAAAACATCCTTATAAGCCAGGTAAGCCAGGAAAGAGTTGACACCTGAATGACAAAAAGATGAGAAAAATGTAAATCAAAAAATAATATGATTGTGAATTTCTAAAACAGAATTGAACATTTCCAGGCAGCACAAAACAGTAATAACGTCCCAGTAGTTGTCAGACTTGGCATGCTCTTATGATGAATTCATTTCTAATCAGTAACCCTCTCCTCACCTCACCACCAGTTTTGCTGCAGTGTTGTGCATATTATCACCTCTAGAGGCCACTAGTGAGTTTTTGGTCTGTTTTTACTTCTCTAAAAAGCTTGTTTTAAAAGTCAGTCCATTTTCTGCTACTTATAAAGTTGGGCCAGGGAAGGAAGAGGTTCAGGAGGAAAACCCGGACATTAAAAGACACCTTTGAATGGTCTGAAAATATAACAAAAAGCGACTAATTTGTGGGATACTTCAGTGTTTTTCAACACATCTCAAACAACTTGGCTAGCAACAATTTTTTCAGGACAATATATTTTTAAAAAACATGGATTTTACACGGTACAGGCAAATACTGGGCAATACCTCTTTTTATTCACTTGTAGGTATTCTTAGCAGGTTTTCACAGTTCATAATTAACAAAAAACATTAAAGACACAGACTTATTCTGCTAGAAGAGGTGTTTGAGAGAAACACTCTCCATGTTTTTCTCTTACAACACACACCACTTTGGAAGCAAAAGGCTATACTATAACAATTTTGACATCTCATATGGCGATAAACCACACACACACATTTTTTCATTTATTTTTTCATTTTCTGTACCGCTTAATCCAATTGGGTCGTGGGTGGGCTGGAGACTAACCCAGCATTTTATTGGGCGAGAGGGGCGGGGTACACCCTGGACAGGTCGCCAGTCCATCGCAGTGTTAATTTTTTTCCCTCATTTTATTAAACGGCCAAATTAAAAACTTCAGATTCAAAATATTTAACTTGCCCTCCCATTGTTTCTTGGATTGTGCTTTAAAGGGCTACAGTATACAGAAGCTGGTTTTCACGTGAAATTCAAATTCAAATCCCTAATTTTCTCTACAAATGAGTCATAATCTTTTTTTTAAGATTATGACTTGCAGTAATGTAACTGATTGAGAGCTTTCTCAATATCACAAGATGATCAAGGTAAACTAAAACACATATCTCATTATTTTATACAGATATCTAACAGATATGTCAGGATAACCAGATCATTTATCCAATTATCGAGAGAAAAAAATCATTTCTATGTCTAGATAATGAGGTGGTAACTCCTTATATGACTCCTCTCAGCTTCCGTCGCCCAGTCCTGGGACTCTACATCTACGTCTGCTGTGTTTGATCTTGGGGTGGGCCGTACCGTGATCCTTCACTAGGGCCTCCATCTCCTCCTGGATGCCCTTGTGCCACTCGATGATGTCGACGTGCAGCGAGTAGTCGCAGCAGGACTTGCTGTCGGCCCATTCACGCCACTGCTCGAAGGCGGAGATGAGGCTGATGCCGGGTTCAGGTACCACGTGGTCGACTGGAGACACAAACAGTCAAACAGAAGCTCAAGCTGAGACTCCGACTGGCAGGAGACCACGTTTCGCTCACAACATGGCAGCCAAATACGCTCCCAGAGCATGACTTCTGCAAAAAAACATCCAGTTATCCTGCATGTAGCTGGACATAACTCTGTGTTTATGTTCCCGGCTCCATTTTATTAACCCTGGACCAGACGGAGCGTGTTGTGTAATCTAATTAATTCATAAAGTTTGTTCCTGTCTGGACGGGGAAATGGCGCCAGTCGTCAGTAGCAGCAAGTCCCAGCTCCGTCTGACCCTGGCGGGGTCTTCAGCAGCCGGGCTTTAGCCTGAGGTGACAGCGGCTCGCAGGGAGAGTTTGTTTTGCTGCCAGGGAGAGGAAGGTGAAGCTGCAGAGTCAGCAGAGGGAGGGCCAGAGAGGCATTCAGCTTATTTCTTTTTCCATTACTGTTCCCTTGTTTTTAAATCACTCCCAGTCTTACTATAAGCTGAAATCAACACAAAGACTTACATTTGATTATGTAAGAAATGACTCTTTATGAAGACAAACGTTTGTTTGCATAAGCGCGTTAGATGGTGTTCTGGCGACTCGCAATGTGAAAAATGTGTAAAAACAAAAAAGTCTACATCAGCACAAAAAAAAAACACCTTTTCTCCATTTTTAAGAATGTTTTACTTTCAACCAAAATGTGAATTGAATGTTTAATAAGGGGTAACCCACAACCGTGACCAAGGATGCACCATCTGTTTTAATGTTGTAGTTAATGTTATCGGGACATAGCAACACACCGACAGGCCGCTTCATATGGTACAGCTGTTCACCTGCTTAACAAATGTCTAATCAGCCAATCACATGGCAGCAACTCAACATGTAAATTCATTAAGACGTGGTGAAGACGACCTGATGACGTTCAATCTGAGCTTTGTAATGAGGAAGAAAGAAGATTTAAGTGACTTTGAATGGTTGTTGGTCTGA
Source organism: Craterocephalus stercusmuscarum (assembly GCA_037177115.1). Lineage (NCBI taxonomy): Eukaryota > Metazoa > Chordata > Actinopteri > Atheriniformes > Atherinidae > Craterocephalus > Craterocephalus stercusmuscarum. Next base: position 20,025,593 of record JBBDHI010000020.1, read on the forward strand.
GTGTTTACAGGGATTTTAACACACAACCATCTCTAGGGTTTACAGTGGATGGACTGAAGAAGAGAAAACATCCAGTGAGCAGCAGCTGTCTGGACCAAAATGTATTACTGATGTCAGAGGTCAGAGGAGAATGGGCAGATTGGTTGGAGATGATAGAGAGATAACAGGAAGTCCAATTATCACTGGTTCCATCCAACCAAGATATGCAGAACATCATCTCTGATCACACAATACGTCCAGCCTTGCCTCCAGCAGCAGAGACCACAGCGGGTGCTGCTCCTGTCAGCTAAGAACAGGAAACTGAGGCTACAAGTCACACAGACTCAGCAGAACTGGACATACTGGTCTGATGAGTCTCCATCTCAGCTCCACGTTCAGATGGAAGGTCAGAACATGAAAGCATGGATCCATCCAGGCTTGTATCTACGGTTCAGGCTGCTGGTGGTGCTGTTATGGTGCAGGGTTAGGCCCTTTGCTGCCCTGCACAGAGCTAACCCTACTTTCACACACCTGAACCTGAATAGGCGACTCACCAACAGGCGACCCATTACTTGATGAGGAAGTTCATTAATCTGAATCAGGTGTGTTGGCGTAGGAACATGTCTAAAACATGTAGGCAGAGGGTCCTAAGGACCTGGATGGAGAGACACTAGTGGAGGGGAGATTTTCCTGGTCCACTTTGGCCTCTTAGTCCCAGTATGTCCTGGTCTAACCAGCACAGCCTACCTGAGTGCTGCTGCTGCTGACCATGTCTATCCCTTTCTGAGCACAGTGGAGCATATTCTGATGCTGCTTCCAGCAGGATGATGCTCCAGGTCACACAGATCAGATCAATGAGTCCACTGGACTCCCAACGGCCTCCACAGCCACCACATCTCAGTCCAGTATTCCAGCTATGGGATGTGGTGGAACGGGAGATTCTCATCACGTCAGCATGGAGCAGAACCTCTGAGGAAGGTTTCCATCACCTTGTTGGATCTATAACTAAGAAAACGAAGGACTCGAACCCGGAAGTAGCAAGATGTACCTGATAAAATGCCCGTCGGATCAGAACATTTTATTTTGATGTTTGAGTCGCTTTTTGTAACTTGTCTCGTATCACTCAGGAATCAAATCAGGATCAATTCGTGGAAGAATCAGTGAAATCAGCAAACACTGAATCATTCCATGGAATCGATATAAAATCATGATCAAACCTGTGATATAACCCTAACCTCTTGGTGTAGCTTCTTTACTCCATCATATAAAAATCCCCCAAAAAATGCAAAACAAAAACGCAAAAAGCCAGAAATATTAATCATGTTCAGGAAACAGAAGCAACAGATCCCGTCTGTCCATGTGTGAAAAGTGAAACTGTGTATGTTTACAGCGCTGCTCCTAAAACCACACGGCCTGTTTCGTACTGCTGGCTAACAACTCACTGATCATAGTGGTCCCACCCGCCAGCGCCGCCTTGGTCCCCTGGTAGAAGTCATCGGCGGACGTCATGCCCCGGTCGGGCATCTGGAAGCGTGTGTGCACATCGATGCCGCCTGGCATCAACATGCGGCCGTGGGCGTCGATGGTTTTCACCCCACCGGGAACAATGAGGTTTTCCCCGATTTGCCTGACAGCGGAAAAAAAGTTTACGCCACGCTTCATTCCCATGTTTATTACTTCTGTTTCACTGTGATTAGGAGTGATTAAAACTCACTTGATGACTCCATCCTCCATGTAGATGTCGGCGCAGAAGGACTGGTCATCGTTCACTATCTTTGCCCCTTTGATCAGCAGACGGTCGCTCTGCAAAGCAAATACAGAAGATTACTGGAGTCTAAGACTAAAGCTGTGGGAATAGATCGCCAAACTGGATTTTGGGATTTTTAGATGCCTATAAATATACGCTTATCAGGGTGAGCATCCGATCCGGATCAGTCGGATGCAGGATTAAGGGCATGTTAATGGAAAATGTTTGGGGAAATGTCACATAGAGGAGTGGACTGGCAATCACAACAAAGCAATGATCCTCTAAAAGCTGCTGAAAATACTCAGCTTGGCCTTTTCTTGCTGCGTACTGAAAAGGAAAGCATGGCTCTTTAGCGGATATCGCCTCTCTTTTTCTGCAAACTCCTTCACTTACACCCTTCATGCTCTTATACGAGGCGAGGGAGAAAACGATGAAATTAACTACGGAGATGTTTGCAGTTAGTTTCTTTTATTTGCAATCGTGCCGGTGAAAATGTCAGGAGGGAATTACAGAAATGAGAAAACAGCATCTTAAGACATGAACGTCTGCAGCAGGTTCCATCACAAAACAAAAATGACCTGTTGTGTCACTGTGGGCATAATAAAGACGGCAGCCCGCCCCCAGACACACCCATACGTCCTCTTCACGTGGTGGATTTGTCGCAGTGACTGACATGAGGGGGGGGGGGGCGCCATCAATCATGGACGCCTGCTGCTGCTGCACCATTTGTCTCTGTGCAGGAGAAAGGAAGGAAAGGGGAGGAGGGGTGTGTGTCCACCTCCACTCCCCCACCCCGAGTCACCCCGGGGGCCGAGGCCCTCTCTCCAAAAAGGGAGAGGCAGCTCTGGTCACAAGGACTCCAGCATCCCCGGCTAACAAAGGCGTCTCTGTTCCAGCCGCTGCCACTGGCTGCAGCCCGGCCAGCAGCCCGGACCCGAGCACAACTGCTGTAACCCCCCCCCAACCCAAACAGCTCTTTTTCTTTTTTAAAACATAAACCAGAATACTCTAGAAGTGATTCACACATTTAGCTTCTTCTTCCATTTAATCGTCATCCGTAATCACATCCGTTGACACGGTTTGTTTTGGACCATTATTACTAGTAAACTCTGTTTGATGAAACAGAGGTGGATCACCTTCCAAAACAACTAATGAGCAAGGCATTGGCCGACAGCGTCCCGGAGTCCCTGCAAGTTTGTTTACATAGACGCGAGCATTCAGAATTAACCCTTGAAATCCCAACTCAAGAGAAAATGGGGAGAAAAGGTTTTTAACTAAAAAAATTTTTACTTTTTCTGTATATTTGCCATTTATTACTGGGATGTGTGAATATTGCTTCCTGGTATCCATTAAAGGGCAGAGACGAGGGCCATGTTGTTTTTACCACAGAGTGGAGTAACTTGTCTCAGAAAACATTTAATATGATGCTTTTGGCTTTACTGTTAATGGGAATAGAAACGCTTCATAAAAACAAACTAAGGATTCTGATCCAAACACGCTCATTCGGATCAAAGTTTCATCATGATGTTTTTCCAATCAGCGTGTTAAAAACAGAAATTCTGAATGTCGGGAAAACATTTATCCACGACTTTTATGTCAGCAGTACAACCAATAGCAGCGTTTCCCTTCATTTTTAGTGAAGTAAAAGCAATATTTCTAAAATTTTGACCAAACAGAATGGCGATTTGCCAGTGTTTCCACTGAATAGTGTTTAGCTGTAATTCTTGTGAAATCTCATCCTGTGAGACTCGGCGCTAAGGAAGCCGGAGATACTAAATGTTTTATGTTTTGGAGCATTTTTATAAAATACAGTTGTTTTATTTTTCTGTTTAACTTGTAAAAAGATTCCCATATAGGTGTTTCCATTGCCAGATCTTACTTGAGATATTTAGGTTTTGTATAAACCAGGGGTAATAAAACTTTTTGCACTGCTTGTATTGCACTTTATTTAGTGAGTTTATTTGAAAAAAAAGAAAGAAAGAATAAGACAATGCTGGATCAGTTCATATGGGATACAAATACTCTGAGATTTTCAAGGAATTTTAAATTAAGGAGGAGAAAGGGAAATTGTTAAGACAGTGATGCTTACTCAATAACGTTTACATTGGGTGTAAATAAGTAAATATTCACCTTTGACATTTTAAGTTTCCCTGTGTATAATAT
>JBBDHI010000020.1:20205464-20215553 GCA_037177115.1 Craterocephalus stercusmuscarum
TGCCCAGCTACATACTGGAGCGATCTTGAACGTTTGTTTCCTCCTCACTCACATGTATGAGAGGAAAGATGACAACATACCCCAGGTTTAAAAAAACCAAAGTTCTCCTTTAATTATGGGCTCCTATAAAGTACCGATGATGTAGATAAATGGTTTGGAAAATGTCAAATCTGCTATAAATGTACAAGTGTAAGTAATTACACTTTACCTCTGAACTGTTGTACTTACATCTGACTGTCACTGTCTCAGGGTTAGGAATTGTGCCCCTTGTTTAACCACTCAGGAGCCTGATCCCGTCGCTGAGCGTGCTCAGCAACCAGCTTCTTTTTATTTTGATGCGAGTCAGGCCGCTCAGGTTTTCCGCCTCTTTGTATCAGAGCTCAATATCATCGCTGCAGGGGGGGAAAACTGTACAGATGCCAATGTTTGGTCTGCTAATTAGCAGTTTGTATTAGTAATTAATGGGCATTACCAGTCAACCGGGCTCCTGCTCGGCAGCCTGTGAATTAGATCCAGGCAGTGCAGAGCCCCCACAGAGCCTCGGCACAAGCAGGAATTTCACCATGGCTGTCGCTCCTGAGTTTGACTGGAGTCACTGTTTACAGAGGGGAGCGATCAGCATAAATCATGAAAAAGCCTGACGTTGGAGCTGGGTATTGGATCTCAGAACTTTTTGCAGGACTGCCATCTCTTGCACAATTTATGGAAAACTTTCAAGCAACAGTTTCTTTGATCAGCGAGTCAAAGTCAACATTGATTCTCTTTTAGCCGGGATCTCATTCTGGCAGAGTTTGTGCAAGGATGCCCGCGTTGCTGTGCAGTTTGGTTAAAACTAAAATGAGGGTTGGTGATGGTAAGGAAGTCTCAGATTCTACAGCCCTCTTATACACGCTTTTATTTTAGACCTCCAAAATAGCTCAGCATTCGCGGTCAAGAAGACCATCCAACAATCTATTCACCACTGATTTGGGTCAGTGATGAGCAGAGGCGTGGGGAGCGCGATGTGAAGCGAGGTGTGTCGAGGTGGCAGAGTTATCAATTATCCAGAGCGCAGTGGCACTCTGGCTTCCTCCAGATCTGGTGTTAAATTAAGTTGTCAGTGCTGTCTCTCTGATTTCCCCCATCACACGAGCAGACGGTGATGGCGCGTGACGGCCGCTTGCCGGAGCGCCTCGCTGGCTGCCGCTCCGCATCTCGCCTGCAATTCATCAGCTTCTAAGCAAACTGATCCAGCCTCAGCCTCCGACGCCAGCGCATGCGGCGTTGCACCGGAGCCAGCCAGCCCACCAAGCACCGTGGCAGAGGAAAAAGCATCGGATCACCTTCCAAAAATCCACCGTAGAGGACGGGCTGCGGTGGACTTTTGCCCCCGTGTCTGGGGCAGAAGCGTTGCACGTTTGAACTTGAGGGGTGTTTGTGTGGTTATGTTTGTGCAACAAGAAGGAGAAAAAAAAGGAAAGTGAAGGAGAAAAGTGGAAAAAACATTAGAAGGGCATCATCTTGGGAACTGCAGAGAGCACGGTATAGCCTCTGGCCCTGCTGTCCTTTGGGGGCAAGGCCTCAGGTGAGGGCAGAGTATGTGGGACACCAAGCAGGGAGTCTTGGCACATGGGCACTAGCCACTAGCTCCCTCCCAGCACACTACTGAGTTGAAGGGCACTGGAACATCTCGGCACAAAAGAGAAATAGAGGCAAAGAAGGGGAGGAGACACAGAAAGGACAACCAGGTGACGGAAAAAAGAAAAAATGGATAACTGTAAAGCAGCAGGGCGCTAAGCTCTCAGCGCTTAAGTATTTATTTGTAATGAATAGTTATGACGGCACACTTACAAAGCACTTGTTTAAAATGGAGAGGGCTCACGAGGGGCAAGGATCACTCCTGCGCTCCCTTTAACAGGGCCGACGCGCTTGGAAGGGACCGCGGGGAGATGCCAAACTCTGCCCATCCGCCTCCCGTCTGCATTCAAAAACACTTGCCGTCCCTTTACCATGTCTCTGCCTCAGCCCTGAATAAAACATTAAACACCATTCTGAGATATTAACCTACTTATTGAAAAAAAGGCAATGATTTATGTCGATTTGGTTGGCTTTCAATGCTGCCCAGCTGTCACCGCCGAGCCTGTAACCTAAATTATCCAGCGATGCTCTTTCACTCCAGTTAAGGGAATAAGAAGTCCTTTAGCACTTCAAAAAGGCCTGACTGAGCTAACTCTGGGTAGTTGTTTTATTTTTTTCCAGCTTCTTAAGTTCAGTGATTATTCAATCTGGCTGATAATGAGCGCCTTGTCGACCTTGTGGATAAAGAATATCTTCTTTTATCTCTATGCTTCATGTTTTCTGAGCTAATTTAAGAAAACAGTGCTTAATCTTTCACCAAAGGCAGCAAAACACTGGGTCTTTGGAAGCTCAGTGCCGCAGCGGGACGACCCTTCCAGTTAATAAACAGCATCCAGGCCCTGGTGTATAACTGGCAATGGGTCCGGCTGCCATGGATCAAACAGTCATAACCTCCTGTTCCAAAGATAAGCTGCAATCAGATCTGTGGGGGATCTTTAACCAGAAAGGAGGGTGTTTGTGTGAAAAAGAGGCAGAACAGACGGGGGAAGTAAGCATGAAAAAGAACGCGAGGGCGGGAGGAGCCGGAGTGGCAGCGATTGTGTGCGGCGTTCATCGCTGACGTGCTTGAACGGGACCCGGAGGGGGGCGCGGACCGAGCCCCTGCGCTTAATTGGGCACTCAAATGTTACCAGGTCCCTTCCCAAACGACTTGGAGGTGACACATGGCCAAGTGAGGGAGCGCAGAGGAGCTTGTGGAGAGAGGAAATGGAGCAGAGGGTTTAGCACCTCCTGCGGCCAAATGTTTTTTCTCTCCCTCTGGGTTTTTTGGTCAGGAAGGCGGACTGACTGAGTGATAGTGCATTTGCCCTCGCAGTGTGCCAAGGATGACAGGGCAAAAATTAACCCCTCAGTGGTGGGGACCCCTTAAAATTAGGAGAGTTTCACTTTCAGTGTTGTTTCTGTTGCTGAAACCAAGGAGACCTAAATATCATCAATAGCAAAACACTTACTGCAGTTTTAATTTCAGAAAGCTACAGAAATTCATGCTGGAATTAACACAAGATGGGAGATTTTTTTATTTTTTTCAGAGCATCAAAGCCTCCACCCGCTAATCCCTTTCTTATATAAATAGCTCTTTTGGTGGAGAAGGTAGCTGCCGCATAGAGCTCTAACCCTTCTGTCCCTGAAGCTACAGCCAGGATAAGCTGTGTGTTGGATTGGCACATCGGGCTGCCTGGGGCCTGCTGCTGCGCTGGCCGACCAGTACAGATGGAGGGCAGGGATGGGCAATGCCAGCTTGTCAGTCGGATTAAAACGACTCATTTATTCACTGAAGTATCGTGCAAAGCGACCGGGCCAAAGCGGGGTGAGGCGAAAGGGGGAGGGAGGGTCGAACAGCAGCGAGATGGGGGCAGTGTAGATTTAGAAAGAAGGTCCTCTGCTCCCTGGTCATCAGTCCTCCCACCATACTCATCCCACTCCCCTGCCTTTTCGCCGGTTACTTATCTTTCTGGGGCTGCCAGAAGCCATTACCGCAGTGTACGGAAGGCGGACGGCAGGGTGGCATCTCCCTGTGCCCTGGTGACAGATTGCCGCTCGGCATTGGCGGCGAAGGAGGTGAGGGGCGGAAAGTGATTGGCTCTGATGGTCAGGAAGTGCGCATAAGAAGGAGGCGGAGGAGGATGACAAGACCCGGCTGCGTGACCTTTCGTATAGCGCGAGTTACCTTAAAGGGTCAGAGGCCCTGCTTTCTAGAGCATGCTTGGCAGTGGTGGCCGCCGTGGTGGTTGCAGGCCGAACATGGACGCCCGGGCAAGGAGAGGTGGCTTTGATGCTGACTTCTCTGGTAGCGCCCCAAACCCCGCTGTCCCCGCAAAAGCTAAGAGGATAAGTAGAGGACGAACGGAAGCGTCTGCAGATGCATCCAAGATAGTTCGCCGTAGACGGGCTCACCTCTGGAAAACCAGGGCCGCTGCCAACATCGATCTTTGAGTCCTCAAAGTCATGAGGTGTTTTGGGGGAAGATGTCAGACTTTGACCTAAAAAAAAGTCTGGAAGTGTTTACAGTTGTGCTGAAACTAACTAAGGCGGAACAACATAAGTTTGAACAGTCCAGATCTGGAGCTCTCCATCTACAAAATGACAAAAACTCAGGTCACTGCCAGGCCAGAGAGCTGTGTGTATGTGTGTGTTTGTGTGTGTGTCAAGGGGTGGGGGGGGGGTGAGGCTTGGAAGGGTTTTATCGGGTCTAATTACTCCAGATAGCTGTAATTTACAGGTTGACAGCAGGGAGAAATCGGCAAGATTCACACTTCTGCGGGTCAGCATCTGTCGCCATTACTGTGCGGCGAGCGCTGGCGGCCGGTCGGCGAGCAGGAAGAAACAGTAAACAACAAACGGCGTGTGACAGATTAGCAGCGCTGGCTAAAGGACCTTCCACTGACACATCATTTCTCTCGCTCCGCGAGGCTGTTTCGCGGCAGCTGTCACCAATAAAACAGAAAAGCAGGGGATGGGGAGGGGGAGGCGGTGGCGGCAGCGAAGGTGGCTTTTGTTCCAGATCCAGAGAGGTGGGTGGTGAGAGGAGGAGGAGGAGGATGAAGAAGAGCCGAAGGAGGAAGAATATGGAGATGGGAGGGAGGGTTAGCATGAGTGACCTGTTTAAAAAGTCTGCCCTCACTTTTTAACAGAGTATTAGCTGGAAAAGCAGGGCAGGGCAACGTCAAGCTGTATTTTTCCGCTGACTCTAATTACCCTGGCTTCTTTTTAGGTCTGCAGTACAAATTGCCAGTGTCATCCTGAAGAGGTAATTTTAGTTCTGTTTGCATCAGCCTGTGTGGTACAGTCAGCAAGGAGCGTAAGCAGGATCTCAGGACATATGCAAACACATTAGTTAATATCTGCAGCGGCGTATTTCAGCCCAACTCCACTTCCCCCTGGTCCCATGCAGCTCAGAGAGGAGCCAGGTCGGTCCGGTGCCAGAGAAGTCCCCCTCCCCACCACGGTCCACCTCATTGCCTACACACAGCCCCGTCAAGGCCAGCTTCTGTACACACATACATACACGCATACATCCTGGCAAACCCATTTTTCCTTGACCTCCATCTGGAGGACGTTCTCAAAGTTTCTGGTAATCTGGAATTTTCCGTGGATCAGTTCATTAGAAAGAAAAAGCCAAGTCCGTGAAGACAATTTGACAGAAAACTGTAGCTGAGTACAGATGAGTTGTTCCAAGATAAAAGTGAATCTTTTGTAAATTAGCATTGCTTTTATACATCTGTTCTTTTATTGGTTGCATTTAATCTCATTATGTACAGTTTTTCTGTGTATGGAGACGGATGAACAACGCACAGCAAAGCTCTACATTGTGTTTTTCGTGACTGTTCAGAAGCATTATCTCCCTCTAAATCTTCGTATTTAGCTGAAGGTGAACAATAGAGTCACATATAAGTTCCCTTTATTAAAATCAGAAGTTGGTTATAGCAGGTTTTTTCTTATGGGAAAGTCTGTCAAAAAGATTTAGTGAAGAATTTACCTTTCAATGTGTCTCTTTTGGATGCCATTTTGTTTCACTGTTTAACAATCAAGTATGTTATAGGATATGATGAAGCCTGTTCTCAGCTTTGACTTGATAATAAATTAGTTCAAATTGAAAGTATCTAAGAGAAATAAAGAGAAATGCAAATAAATTGCTAATTTTTAATGTTATGTCACTGAGAAACTAGCAACGGAGAGTCCAGCACTTTTGGCTCAGCTCCTTTATAAAGACCTTTGCTTCCAGCTCCTAAACTGTCAGTATCACCCAGAACTTACAGTATATTTTACCCTAATTAAGCAATTATGAATATAATCTATGTGGGCAATTTATTATTTTTTTTTAATGAAAGCTTATTTTTAAGTATTTTTCATTTTAAAAGAGTGACTGTACCACAAGCAAACTCTTAAAAAACAACTAGAACCACACCAAAACAATCTAATGAATTAAAAGTAAAATATTATCACCACAGTGTTTCACACTTTTGATTGACAATTCCCAATTCTCTCTCTTTTACCTGACCCGTGCCTCTACTTGCCATAGACAGGTAGGATGATTTTCTCCTTCAGTAATTCTTGGTACAGCGCCACCTCTGTCAAAAAGTGGAACATGATATTTAAAGGTCTGATTCATTTGAGTAGTGCAACATGAACACAGTCTCGGTCTGGAAGACCAGTGCACCCCCTAACTGATCCAAGTCCTCAGTCGTACCAAGTTTCTTATCCTTCATACGAACAGATTTTCATGTTCTTCCCATGCTTATACTTCATATTGCAACAATGAATCTGAAAGTAAAAGGTCACAATCAGGGCTCTAAATTTAAACCCACCGACTCAACTAAACTCCTTTTGCTGGTTATAAATTAGAACTTACCAGTCAGGTACTGGGAGGTGGTGAGAGGAGCAAATCATTCTGGATGTTTGTCCCAGCAGTGCTGTCACTACATTTCCCATAAACCACTATTTCTTAAGGCACAGTGGCTGCATGCATGTTTTAGAGTGTGTTCGCTCACTAATGCCTGAACAAAGGAGGAAGGAAATGTGAACAAAGTAGCGATGGCTGGACAGTGTTAAAAATGAGACTGGTTTATGAAAAAAGCGAAAAGGAGAATATCAGTGATGGTTGAGACAAAAAAGTGGACATTTGATACAAAGAAAAACAGCATGTAAATGCATACAGTTGCACTTAAAATCTGGCTTATTTTTAACAAAAACCTGTTTAACTAGAAGAGATTCTGTTTGGCAGATAACTTAATGAATCTACCGTCCACACTGGGATCGGTTTAGAGCCCCAATACTTCCTGATGCTTGGTGACCAAAAGGGAGACTACTTCTGTTCCACTATTATTGTCAAATAAGCATATTACATGATGAGCCTGCCATATACTGGATGGGTCTGCAGTAGCAATGGCATGGCACCAAAAAAAAAAAGTTATGTTTGGAGATGATTATATTGGTAATGTTGTTAGAGCTTCGGTAAATGTGCTGTACCTATTGTACATGTGTGTATCTGGTCCAACAGCAACAAAGCGCCACAAAATAAAAATTCACATATATTTACATTTGCTTTTTGTTAGAATTTCTAATTATCTGGAAAATATGTTGCCTTGCTCTGCACAAAATCAGTATTTAAATTCAATGCATAATTCCTTTTTTTAATTTAGTTTTACGTAAATCTGTAAACACACCAAAGCAAACCGGATTCAGCTGGTTATTTTTCCACTGGTAAAAAGTTCAAAACAAAGACATTTCACTGTAGGTAAAGTTCATTTAGTTAAACCCTAAAAGTCCTGCTGTCAGGGTCGCCTGATGGAGGTACATTCCTCTCAGCCATCACATCTATAATTCTTGGTGGTCGTGGGGTGATCACACAGGTCTGGCCCTGTCCTGTTTAATATCTAACGGGAGACTGCCTGGTGACTATACGTGCCAACCTCCAAAGCACTGTTTTCCTCACATGTGCCATATGGGCAGCCCAGCCCTGCTCCATTAGCGGGGCTCGAGCAGAGGCAAGAGCAGGTCTGGACCCCAGCCCTTCTGGCCTTCCCCTGGCACAGCCACAGGGCATGTCCTCTTACTGCCAGCTGCCCACTCTGGGTCAGACGGCACAACAGCCGCTGCCTACCTGCATCTCTCAGCAGCCAACTGCTGGTTGGAGTAAGTCAAACTATACCTGGATGTGGAGCAAAGGACATTAAAGTGGAGGAAAATAAACTAACAACAAGCACATTATAGGAGTGCACTGAACATATTTTACGTGCTGTGATTACAGCTCTTTACTTGGCTTTTACATAGACAAAAATGTTCATCTCGGGCCCAGAAAAGCAGAATGATTGTGTAATCAATCCATGCGTAACAAATGCTCCATCCCTTACATGGTGAGTTTAAGCTTCTTCCATCCAGATGGAGGTTCTTAGTCCCCAAAAGAAAAAAGCAAATGTTACAGAAACAGCTTTGTTCCTGCTGCTATTGTTGAATTTAACAAGCTGAAGTGTTATTTCACATATTTACATTTATTGACTCTGCACAGGTTTGATTTATTTTCTTATTTTTGTATTTATTCAAGGCTTTATGTTGTTTTTCTTATCTGGATTTTATGTGGGGGTAGTTTGAGGTATTTTAATTGCATGCATGTTTTTGATTTTTTCTCCTTTAGGCTCATTGTGCTGTTCAATGCTGCATTTATTTTAGAATTCATATGTACTATATGAACATGAATGAATGACTATCATGTCCTGCAAAACAAATTACCTACAGGTACATTTCAAGGAGTTTCAAGCTGATGCTGCTGAAAATACAAACAACCACATCATTATAAGTCCTGATTATTTGGCTCTGGTTGTTTGTGGCTGCAGCGCTGCATGTGCAGTACTGAACATACTGGACAGTTTTTAACTGATAATCCCCATAACTAGTTAAATATGGCTCATTATTGAACAGATTCACTATCATTATAAACCGCTTGTCATTTCTACAGTAACTATTGGTTCAGTGTTTGGACAACCTTGTTCAAAGACAAATGCCTGGTGGGCAAAATACAGTATAATACTGTTATTGTGAGTGTACCAAGTAAACCTTTATACAGAGGATCTATGTATTAACAATTAAAGCCCCGGTGTGTAATAATTACTACCATCTAGCTGTGTGCTAATTGAATGCAAACAACTGAGCGGGGCTCTCTGGTGCCTCACTGTTTAAGCACATAACTACCACTAATTTATTCTATAAAAATCTTGGCTTTTTCATTTTCTTTTCCTGTTTATCACAAATAAAGTTTGGTTAGTACAATGTATGAATGTAGAAGAAATATTTATATTTGTACAGTAAGTGACAGTGTATTGCATGACTCATTGATGTCCCCCGAAACAGCAAAATTCCCATCCTCATCCATGAATATACTAGAAAGCAGCTGTAAAATAGGTTTCCACTGTGGACGCATGAGAGGGTAGTGCTGGGCGGTATACCGGTTCATACCGAATACCGGTGTTAATTTTTATTATGATAGGAATTTTTCATATACCGTAATACCGGTGTGTAGCGTACAAAACGTTGGGAATGCAGAGTGGCAGAACGTCACGCCGCCGGATGTTGTTTCAGAGGGAGCCGTTTTGCAGTTGCACAAAACAAGTAGCATGTGAGCGCAGCCTGTGTTTAGCACAATCTATGGTTGATCATAAGAATCTCATTGAGCGGGGATCAAAATGGATAAAAACGGAGACAGTTCTGAAGCTGAAGTTTCAGAACAAGTAATCAACGAAACGGAAGAATTTGTACTGAAAAGATGAGCCGTGTGTGTCGTGTGGAAGTATTTTGCTTCAAAAAATCCGACGTCAATCAAATATCAAATAAATTAATATTCTGCAAATGCTGTCGGGCTAAAGTTGCAGCCGCAGGAGGCTACACAAGAAATTTGCTTCACCACCTCAGCCACAAGCATGTCCTAGAATATAAGGATTGTATGAAACTACGATCTGCGTCCTCCAGGAGAAAAGGCAAGTTAGATGTCACTCAAAGATGCGTTTGCTAGAGGGACTGCCTACAACAAGAAACGCGAACGGTGGGATGACATTACAAACGTCATCCTCATTCTCATCGCCAAATACATGGTTCCGCTTAGTACTGTTCAGAAAGACGGCTTCGGGGAGACGATTGAAATAGTGCATCCCAGATATGTTTTACTGAGTGGAAAATACTTCAGCCAAGCACAGAGCCAGGCGAGAACCTTTAGACGGCATCATTAAAGTCCACACAGATGCAAGTGGTGAAAGTTTAGTTGTTTAAGAAGTCTTAACTTTGTTTATATTTTTAAGACTTGAATACTACCAGGTTGGTCTTGAAGCGTTATATTAATGCTAGTTGCACACTTTTCTATTTATTTGTTTAAAGGGACTATATCCGATTTCACGTCCGGCTAGCTTAGTTAGCGATAGCGGGTAGTTTAGCTTTTGTGTGACGCTTTTTCTTGGCTAAGGGGTTTAACTTTCATAACTTGACTCC
>JBBDHI010000020.1:20232790-20247329 GCA_037177115.1 Craterocephalus stercusmuscarum
AGCACGTTTTGTTACTAAAATAGGATTGAATGCAAATTAAGATCGGTTTGAATCGAGAATCGATTCTGAATCGAATCTTTACCCCAACAATCGGAATCGAATTGAATCGTGAGTTGCTGCAAGATTCACAACCCCTAGTTATTTAGAGTTGAACATAAAGCATTGTTTGGGTGTTTAGGGTGGGATATATGCGGTTGCCACATACTTCATCAGTCTTCCTGGGAATTTCAGCCGGCACTGATTCAGCGCGTGTCGAGTTTAGTAACTGCGACGTGTGCTCTTCTGCTTGTTTTTCATCAGTTCTTTTAAAAGAAGATCAAATGTTTCACTCAGGCGGATAAAAGTGAGAGTAAGTTGCATCTTCTCAGTCTGCTGCTCTAAACTTTCTATTCATGGGCTTGTCATTGGTTTCCCGGCACTGCGTAGGTGTGGGTAAAGGAAAATCTCCCTTAAACAAACATCCTTCTGCTCGTGTCTCCTTGTTCTGGTTTAATGTTTGGTTTGGTCTGAATGGAGACTGATCTCAGTCGGCGCTCGGTCTGCGGACGCTCGCTGACTGATGCAGATGGCGAAGTCTACATCACACAGCTCATAAAGAAACCATGAATCGGCCTAAAAACTATGTAAGCAAGTTTTTAGGTAAAGTTTTGTTGCATCTAATTAAAGGTTTCAGTGTTTGGTTATGATCAAGTAAAAAAAAAACTTCTTTCTTTTGTTTATCGTATTGTTCACGTGTGTTTTTAATCATTTCTGCAACACATTTTCTCTCCCCCTCAGATCCAGAGTGGATAAAGAAGATCCTCCAGGCGCCCTGTGTGCTCTGCGACTCACCGATGATCTAGAAAAAAACTCTTCAGAGACTCTCACAGCTTCCTGAGGCCCTTGGATCCTAATTGTGTCAGACTTGACTTTTTTTTAAAAAAAAAAAAGAAATGGAAAAAAAAAGATTGTTTTTATCGCTCATATCTTAAAAGTGTAAATAAAAGTACTTTTCCTCATTTCTCTTCTTACAAAGTCTGCAGAGTTGCTGCTTAAATGTTTTACCTCAGAGTCAAACTTCTCTATTTTTCTCCATCTAAATTTAATTCCCTGCCAGATGCGGTGTTTGCACAAAGAGTGCACAGAAAAAAAGTTCAAAATGTGCTTATATGAGGCCTTTCTTATTCTGTCGGACTTCAGGGCACCATAAATAAGCTCCCTCATTTCCTTCATGTTGACTGTATTTCCAAACCTTTGGTGTAGTTTATGCTCCAAGTGGAACTTACTCTGCGAGTCCTATTTTAGTGGGTTTTTCTTCTTCTCTTTTTTTTTTTTTTTTCCTTTAGCGCAACAAATAATACAATCTGAATAATACATCTTCTGGAAAAAACTCAACATACCTACTTTAATTGGCACTGTAAAACAATTTCCAAGCTCTGGGAGGAGAAGAAGGAACGTGGTGGTGCTCAGTCATTCTCTCAGATGAGGACTTCCGCTAATGTAAACGCAGAAGAGAAGCGGCGGCGAGGCAGATGAAATGAGCTGGAGGCAGGAAGAAAGTGAAAAGTGTGCTTAAAAACCCGGCGCGTCCCTCCCACGGGAGCGGCTTATAATGAGATTCAGCAGTAATGAGGGACAGAACATGCACCAGATGTGATTCTAATTCTAATCAAGGAGGAGGGTGCTGGTTGGAGAGCATATTGTTAAATACAATTAACCCTTTTTTTCCAAATTTGGAGCGAACAAGGGCTGCGGGGAGGGGTTACAGGCTCAGCAGCTTGTTCTCTCGACCCCCTCGGCCTCTTCCTCTTGTCTCCGCGAAGGTCAGCAGCCGCTGATCAAAGAAGCAGCTGGAACTGGGAGGCTGAGCTGGTGGCAGGGCCTCCTTTTCCACCGCCGCCTCTCTCATCCTGTGCATCTGACCCAGCAGAGGTTCGGCGGGGTGAGGAAGGGTCTGTCCTCCCTCTGGTGTTGCTTCAGATGATAGCCTGGCCCGGGGCGAGGAGATGGAAGGCAGCTCTGCTACAAACACTCAGAAGCTCATGAAAAGGAAGTTTCACTTTTTTCTTTTTTTTTTTTTTTAAACACTTTTTTCAGTGGTGCCATTTTTGGTCCAATACTGAGTGAAAGTTAAACTTTTTATTCATTTTATTTTTATTTTTTTTTTAGAAAACCATCTGATTTTAGTAAAAAAAAAAAAAAAGCATGGCATCATCATTCTATGCATTGCATCAGGAAGTGTAATGCCTTCAACTTTTAGTTTAATTAACTTTACAGCTTTGTTAAAACTGCCGTTAGACATGAGAAGTGCCAACTCATTTCAATATGATACCATAAGTCTGGTAGTTTTGTTCCCTTAAAAATGACAACTGCACAACATGCATTTATATATTTAGAGCAAGACTGTATCAAATATAAATAAATGGGAAAATAAAATCTTGAAAGTAAAGTTTATATAAAATAGATAAAAATATAAATTATCAAATATGAAATGGAAAAAGGTATTGAAAATAGCCTAAGACGTTATAAAAAAAACCTCTATCAAAATAATGTAGTTTTCAATATACTGCATTAAACTAGTAAATAAGACTCAACAACTTGGATCATCATGGCATCTGATTGGCTGCCATAATCATGTGACACAAACACACCAAGGCTGGTTTTCACTTCAGCTTTAACAGTACTCCTGTTTAGTACTGTTTTAATTGCACTGTTTTTATTAGTTTTTTTCTATTTTTTACTCTGTAGCACTTTGAGATCTGTTTTTTACAAATGTAAAGTGCACTACAAATAAAATGTATTATTATTTATTGTTATTTATTGCTTAAAAGTCAGATGAAAACAAATTGCATGATTTTTATTCACTTGATGTGATTTTTTTTTTAAAGTTTGAAGAATTTTGACCGAAAGATATCGTATCAGTTCCACAGAATCGATGCGGCCATCCTGCAGCTCTTTGGCCACATATTATGATACAGAAATCTTGATTTTTAATTAATCAACATGTCCACAATTGTTTCTGTGTGTGTACATCATAGGCTAAATTGTCCGTCCTACCTAAGGCTGAGTATTTATTTTCCTATTTGCAGAGCGCCACCTAACTGTAGCTTCTACATGAAATGTGAGTGGAACTCATCCTATGTACTTCTGAGATGTGGAGTCAAAGCCATATTACATCTGCATGGAAAAAGAGTTTGGGAACCTGGAAACCCGAAGTGAGAAAATCTGAAAATGCCTCTGCTTTGTTTCTGTGTTCACAGCCCACACACATCTTTCCTGGGCCAACAACACCAAATACGAAGCAAACTCAGAACTGAAAAAAAATGGGATGGTTTTGTGATCAGCGGAGTGGTATCTCGATACACGAAAAAGTATTGATTCTGATATTTTCACCCACTGATACAGAATTATCGATTCCAATATGTTGATACCCCCATCTCCTACTTTTTCTTTGACCTACAAAACATACTAAATCCACTGAAATGTCTTTTTCAACTTATTCTCTTCCATCTTTTTCATGTGTTTAACATTGCAGGACTTGATGGACCTGCTCGATGTTTTATTCTGATTTTGGTGCATTTCTGTGGTTGCTATACAACTGTGTTGTCGGGATTCGTGTGGACACACAAAACCATTCCCTATTTACAGAAAACCTTTGATAGATTAAATAATTTCTCTCTGGTCGTCTGGCACAAAATTAGATTTCTTTGAGCCTTATGTTATGTATTAATTATGTATTTCTCTACAGACATTGCATGATCCCATCAAACATTTGACAGGATACGAGTACGCTGGGCAAAGTTTTCAGCCAGGTGATGAGTAGATTTGATGCAAAAGTGTTATATTAGAGCTAATTAAAACACAGACACTATTTTAACCATTGTTAATGCATGTATTTTAAAATTTTGTTTTTTCTCGTTTCACCTTGCAGTAGTGATGGCCAATACTGAAAGTTTTGGTATACGACACCATGCCTTTTTCTTCAATATCGACACAGATACAATACTTTTTGTCCTTTGAAGAAAAATCACACAATTGAACACGGAACATTAATATTTTATTGCAAGGGCAATATGCATAAACAAATACGTAAAAGAAATGCTTCTAAATTATAATAAAATAAAATAAATTCAATATAAATAGTTCAAAATAAATAGGTTGTCAATGACCAAAACTTTGGATTACAAATTAAAACAAAAGTAATTACAGTTCCTTAACTGAAAACTCATAATGCTGACTAATCAGAAGTAAAATGTTGGGTATAAATAATTAAGTCAACAGTACAAATTAGCTTAACGCAAGCACATCATGCTATTGGTTGGTTATCATTCACATTCATTGGCTCTTTCTACAACCAAAGTGTAAAAAAATAGCAATACTGGAGTCGATCGATATCAATACTGCTCGTGGTATCGATATCATTGATACTGGTATCGATACGCATCAATGCTTTGCAGTTCCTGCACTCATACAGTCATATTCTGGGACGAGAGGCATGGAGAGAAGCCACGGCAGCGTTTAAGTGTTTAGGTAAGGTAAGACTTTTTGAGTGACACTTCAGAAAAATATAGCTTAAACAAAAATGTTCTTAAAACACCAATACCAGATCAATGATCATAAAACATCTTTATCAAAATCGGAATCAACCAAACAGTAAAAAAAATGAAATAAGAATGAAAACCAGCTGCATAAAAGCATTTAAAAAACCACATGTGATCTATGTATATTTGGTCTATTCAGACTCGAGTTGTTTCCCTTAGCATTACAGTGTTTTTTTTACTTGACACATATAAAAACTATGAACATTTCCTCAAACTGAAGAATGACTTTGTCTTTAGTAAATAGACTTGAGTTGATTGAGAAAAATATTTAGTGTTGTTGTTTTTTAGGAATTACTTACACAGACTGGTGGGACATCCTGTGCAGATTTGGGTTTAGCATCTTTCTCATGGATGCCTCAGTAAGTCAAATAGAGGAGCATCTCAGGATTAAATAACCCACACCAGAGTTTGTGGAGGACCCAATCAGCTGTTTCATAATTTCACTTAAAACATAAAAGTAAAAAACGTTTTCCATGAGCTGGTCCACCTAACAAAGTATCTTTAACTGAACACATACAGTAATAAAGCAGAGGGTTTTTATACAAAAATAAGTAAAGTTAGGTCATGTGAATCCTTATTTAACAGCAGAGGGGAAACGTCGGCTGTAATTTGTGAAAGACTCCAGTGTGACATTTGATTATATTACACTTTAATCACAAAATCCATTATCTGCAAAAATAGTAAGTGAAATCCTCGGCTTTAGGCGTTCTTTCTTTTCTCCCCCGTTAGCCCTGGTGGTGATGGGTTTGCTGCGTTTGGCACCTCCGAGGCTCTCAGGTTTGTTTTTTCAGCCTGGGGAATTGCTGCTCGCTGTGTTGTTTGTCAAGTGGAAGTGGCTCCTCAGGTTGTAATGCTTCTGTCACTGCTAGGTGGAGACCGGCACTGTTCGAGGTTAGCTGTGTTTGGTTGATCCTCCTCCCGCTTTAATATAATAATCCGTCAGAGCATCTCCACTTGTAATTACCTGCTTCCCCTCCCTTTCTCTCCCACTGTCTTTGCTCTCAAGACTTCAAACGGGATTTTCTCTTTGCATACAATATTTATATCCTTTATGTCAGTGGCTGGAAGACATAAAACATTCATGGCACCTTTTCACACCTTAATTTCATGTGATATTCCTTTTGTTTTGTTTAGACTAGATTATGAATATGATATGTCCCGCCGTGGTCTCTTGAGGGTATTGATTCATTTTGTTGCTCCACAATATTTCAATTTAGACTCTATAACGTGGCAGCTGCTTCAGCGCCTTCGACATGTGACAATGTGCTTTCGACTGACAGCTCTCATAAGTCTCCCGTTGATTCTATTTGCGTTGTTTTACATTTATGAGAAATGTTCAGGAGCGGTCTAAATTAGGACTGGGCAGCATCATGCTTCATGCAGCGGCGCTCTCATTTTAATATATCCGGACACTGTGAGAATTGTTGCACAAACTTGGCTGGACAGCTTGCCGTGTGCCTGTAACACGGATGCTGTAGTAGATGTTCGTTTCACTTTAAAAGCATTTGCAATTATCTCAGCTCATTTGCAAAGTCAGTCATAACATTTAATCTGTTGATTTCCCAGCACTGGCTGATTAATCTTGCCTTTTTTTCCCCCCTCTGTTGGTGCTGCATTCACGCTGCAGCTAGCAGGAGAAGAAATTCCCCCGGCTGTAAACATGGCTGTGCATAAAGTTCGAGCCCAGAAATACACCCTGATAACCATTATGGCACAAAAAAACAATCCAAAAGAACGCGTCTGATTTCCTCTACGCCCCCTCGAGGCTTTGTTCTTCTGTTTCGAAAGTATTTCAAATTGAGCCGCATCCTCTCAAACTTGTCAGCGCTAATGAAGTCAGTACGCGAGGCCTGTCTTCAGCTCTTTCACAGCTGATGGGGTGAACATGGTTGTCAAACTGGTTGATCCCTCCCCTCCCACCTTTCTCGACTCCCTTCTACTCCCCCGGGAAGCCGGGTAGGAGGGCAGTGACCCGAGACGAGGCGAGAGGTTGTGAGAGGGGGGAGGTTGCATGTCCATCATTAGAGTCACTATTTGTTCCTGCCTTTGAGGGCGCTGAAGTGGAACTAATACTGAGCAGCAGAATGGACATGCAGAGGGAGGGCCACTTTTTACTGCAACATTAATTAAGCTCATTCTCAACATGCTCCCCGTCTCCTCTTGTTCTGCTGTAATTAAGTGGACGGGCTGCATTGTGCGTACGCTTGGTTTAACCTTTTCGGATGTTTAGTAGAAGATCTCAGTTTAAGGAGTCATGGAGAAAATACGTCTCTACTCAGGTGCTGCGTCTCAGTCTTTTTGTTGCAGTTTCAATATGGAGATTGAAGTGTGCTTCACCATGTTTCAAGTGGAGATAAGTTTATTTGTGTTGCACATTTCCTGTACAAGAAAAAAGTGCTTAACATATAGCAGTAAAAGCA
Source organism: Craterocephalus stercusmuscarum (assembly GCA_037177115.1). Classification (NCBI taxonomy): domain Eukaryota; kingdom Metazoa; phylum Chordata; class Actinopteri; order Atheriniformes; family Atherinidae; genus Craterocephalus; species Craterocephalus stercusmuscarum. The sequence goes on from JBBDHI010000020.1 coordinate 20,239,791, forward strand.
TTACAGATGATGCAAAGAAAGCATTAAAAAGTAGGAAAAGGCGGCAACAAATAGTAATAAATTTAAAAAAAGACATTTGACATTTTATTGGAGATAATTGTTTACCCATTTAATGCATTACTTGCAAACAAAGTCAAGTTTTCATGTTTGATTTGTAAGAAATGAAAGAAATTTTAAACTGCTCTTTAAGTTGTTGAGCTTTTTTTTCAGTGTACACATGTGTGTACAGTAACGCTGCTGAATATGATGCTAATGTTGGAGCCAAATGGGAAAACCATGCAGGCTTTAATTATCAAAAGGGGATTAAGTGTTAAAGCTTAATAAATAAGAAATAAGTCCAAAATTGTTCCTTTAATCACACACCTGCCAGTTTAAGTGGAACTACTGAACTTTGGTAGTTTTTGGTGCTTGGCGCCCCCCCACCAAAAGCTAATTAGGCTAATTCAAAATGAGTCAGAAGCTGAGATTTAAGATGGTAAAATGATGTAGTACTGCCTTACCTGAGACTATTTGTATATTGTAAGACAATACTTTCTGTCTTTGAAATAAAAACAGAAAAAATATGCTTATTTTTCTAACTTCTATTTCCTTAACCAAAATGAAAAATCTGATTATGAACTAAAATATTTAATTTGATTTGTACTCTGAATAAAAAAGTAAAAAAAGCCCTGATTTTATTTCATTTTTTGAGACCTGGAAGACGCTGTGTTTGCTACACTTCAAAAACAGTTTGACACATTCATCATCTTGATAATAAGTAAACTACTTTCTCCACTATATTTTAGCAACTTCTAAATGAAAAGTAAGGAAGGAAACAAAGTAAGAAAATATTTCATTATTATGGTGTTTAAATTAGTTTAGCCCAGTTTTGGACACGGACACAACACCGTGTACGTGCAGCAGAGAATTTATGGGTCATATGATCATTTTTTCATGACAATATTAAATCTAATCAGTTTTCTTTTTACATTTACGTGTTTCCAATTAAAACATGATTTGTTTTTCAGTTTTTTCTATAGTTTGAAATAGTGAAATATGAAAAAAAAACTCATTTTTTTGTCTGTTTCATTGAATTTCAAACAGGAAATAAAAACAGTTTGAAAAAACATGAACCTGAGATCTGATAAATTCACAGGTGGAGGCGGCTCAGGGTGCGCTGGTCTGTGCAGGAAGAAAATACATCTTCTTTGTTCCTTCTATGGGTTGCATGTCAGCTCAACACTGCCCCGTGGTTTCCAGTGGAACTGCTTTATTTGCTCCATCAGAGAAAACATCCACAAATTATACACATAAATGATGCAGAAGCCAAAATGATGCAGAAGCCAAAATGCTCCGAATCCATCCTGTTCAGCTTTATTTAAACATCCAACAATTTTTTTAGGGACTTTAATGATTTTATATTAAAACTAGAAGGATTTGGTTCTTTTGAGGCCTACGCTGTTTTGATATTCGCTGCAGTTTACCAAAGGATGCAAACTAAGAAAATAGGAACAGACTTTATTATCTCTCTCTGAACTATCTGGTTTTTATGTTTAAAATCATGAGATAGTTCATCTCACCACCTCTCAAGTCATTACAACAGCAGAAGTTTAGATGATTCAATGTTTAACAACAATGAACTCTGCTCCTGTTTATGATAATCCAAATATTATGCAGTGTTATTATTGTTTTGATTCTTTATTTGGAAGGAGTCTTCCTGTTTCTATGGAGGATTTCTCAGATTTTCTCAAATCCGAAGCATTGGGTTAAGACTAATGAATTAATAATAAGTTTAAACTCAGACTGTTCCTGTCATACTGGAGGTGAGTTTATCCGAACAAGCTGCTGGAGCCGGAACGGACTTCAGCGGTGAGGAAATGGTCTCAGATGAAGTGAGGCGATGAATGAATGCGGACACGGAGCTTTAATAAGAACCAGGTCAGAGTTGTTAAAACACTTTGCCTGGTAACACCAGACACAGCTCAGGGGATCTCGTTTCAACAGCAGTTGACCTTACTGTTAACCAGTAATTTAACCGTGTTTATTACTGTAACCATGACAACAAGGATCCCATGTTTAATGTTACATCTAATCTGACCTTTGAACTCATGTTTGTCCAGTTCATAATCACCCAAACTTGTTAAAAGTCTAATTGTTGATCTCCAGTGCACGTCAAACTCAGAGGATACAGAAGGATTTATACAATCCATACGTCTAAATACAACTTGCAGCTCAATGAAAAAGTAAAAGCAGATAAGAAACCAAATCATGTGACTTTTTTTGTGCATTTCACTGTGAATATTCAAACCGGTTGCTTCAACATTTCTGTTTAATTGTATATTCTGCTCATTATGGAGCCCCGCATTCATCACAAGGCACTTCACAGACCGAAAAGTCCAGTTCAACCCAATTCACAAATTAAATCTAAGTGATTACAGAACCCATATCTGGCTAATTGTGTCCAAAAATTGAATAAAGGCACAATTTGCCTCGCTAATGACATGAAACTGATGGATAATTGATGGACATTTTCTCATTTTAATGAGTTACAAGCTAAAAATATGAGAAACGAGTAAATATGTCTTAATGCCATCAAACAGCAGCAACTTAAATCCACTGGAGATTTCTTTTTATACCTCAATTAATGAACTTTACTGCTTTAAAACTCATGCAAGGCTTATTGCTGCTTTTAAACAAGGGAGTTTAAACACGTCTGGGTTTAATGGGATCTGTGTTGTGGTTCCAGCGTGATTGATGGATGGTTGTTTTTTTTAGTTGTTGCTCCAAATTGAAACGCTCCGTTTTCTTTTTGACTTTGAGATGACAGCGTTAAGTGATGAAAAAACCCCTCCTGGCTGTTCACGCGCGTGCTCCAGCAGATCTTAGACGAAACACGGCGTTCGGCAGGCCCTGCAAGACAGCACGTAGCGTTGGTAAACGCAGCAGATGATGGCTGTCTGTCTCCATCAGCGCCGGCACAGTGAAGTGACAGCTCTCTGAAACGGTGACAAGCCGGATTCCAGCGGAGACAGATTGCCTTCAGGTGGATCCGTTTTGAGAAATTTCACCAAGAATGTGGAGCGCTTAACTTCCTTTTGATGGCTGAAGGGCTCTCGGCGCCTTTTATTTTTCTAAATTCAGCTGGAAGAGGAAGTGGCGAGGGGGGAGACGGAGGGGGAAATGGCTCATTTGAGAGTTTGCTTTAATATCAGTCTTTCAGAGATCAGAGGGTGTCACATTCTCACACCTCATGTTTCACAGCATCTATCACAGGCCATGTAAAATTCCCTCAAAAGTGCATTATGCAATATAATAGCAGGTTTGGGCGACACACATCTGCCAAGGGGAGGAAGGCTATTACAGACCTATTGCTTTTTACAAAAGGGATTTCATCATACAGGGATTTCTCTCCTTTGTCTTGTGATTGCAGCCATTGATGGAAATTAGAAATGAACTTGATGCTTTTTCCACCCAAAACCGACTTGTGTTTTTCCCCCCGACATGCAGATAATTACACCTTAAAGCCAAGCAAACTCTGTTTGTGAAACTTATCTCTGACACTGCTGGAGCAGTTGATCTAAATAATTTTCCATCTGCATGGGGAGTGAGAACTTATTTCAGGGCCTGGTTATGCAGAATTTGTAATGAGTATTATTATTTTTTTTTTGTAATGGGGGGTGGGGGGGTGAAAAGCAGAAAAAAAAAAAAAAAAAGAGGAAATACCGGTAATACCTATGTGCAAAATCATTAGAATGAATATTTATGTTGCTTGTTATGAAATATTCATTAAGTTGGTTTAAAAAAAGAACAGGGAAAGAGAATGAGGGGAGCGGGAGTGTGTTTACTTGTGTGTATTTGTGTGCAAAATGGGGTGGCGGGGGCCCCTCATCACCTATTGCACAGGAGTACCGACAAAAAAACCTGGATTGAATATCTGACATCTCTTAACAAAAGCAGCAGTAGTAGCATCTCCCCCCCCCCTTTATCCCTCCGTTATCTCCTTCTTTCTCCGCCGGAGGTGATACGAGTCCCTCCGTTTATCCGATCTCCACATCTCTCTTTCCCCACCTTTCATTCCCTCACTTCCCCTTCATTCCATCCACCCAAATTAAGAAATTAATGAGGGATAGGTTCTTTACCAACTGCCCCCGCAATGTTTACCACTGATGAAATTATAATGTAGGCCCTGCTGTATTATTTATAAGCCAATTAGGGGAAGTGTTACTTGATTTGATGGGGAGCCGACACACAGAGTACATTTAACTAATGGAGACCAAGAGAGTAAAGGGAAGGAGGGGAGGGAGGACAGCTGAGGCGGACCATTCCGTACGTTGCTCTAGGATTACGTGGCTAATTGCCCTGCTTTATCTGTCTGTCACGGATAGCCATGCATATTTTAGCGTTCCCAAAGACTTTGATTGTTTGCACTCGTGTTGGGGCTGTAACAAGTAGAGCAGAGGCCAGAGTGGAGTGTAGTTAAAAACTGGCAGCAGGGGAGGCAGGGAGGAGGAGGAGATGGAGAGGGGGTAACGGAGAGGAGGACGGAGGAGAGGAGGGGTGGAGGGTTGGGGGGGGGGGCTACGTGCACAAAACTCACATTCTGTGACAGGTGGAGGAAGAGTTTTGACAAGAAGCAAAGGGATGTTGAGGTAGCGAAGTAGCAGCGTTAAAAAAAAAAAGTCTAAGCCGCTCATGGAGAGGGCTGCGATTACTCTGCAGCTCTTACATTAATTAATTTCACTTATTGTAGCCCACAGCCACGCAAGACTCGCTGACCTCGTCTGCATGTGGTTAAGAAACGATTTTATAATTGTTTTTTTTCTGATTTGCATGGCTCATTTGCAGCATATTAAGGCAGAGTTGTGACATCTGAGGAGGCGACATGAGCTGCAGCAGCTGGAGAACTGTGGCTAAACACACAAAGGAGTTTTAGGCTTGATTAAACTGTTTATGGGTAATTATGAAACAGTAATGATTTTTACTTTTTTTTAAAATTGAATAGTTTTTTTGTCAAATATTTGTGAACAGCTCGAACATATTCATTATAGCTGAAACCTTATTTCCAAGTTTTAGGGATAGATTAAAGTCGACTGAGGAGTGTCGCTCCATCTCGTCTGTGATAGACAGAGTCTCGGCCTCGGCACGATGAGCGAGTCCTTCTGCTTTATGACACAAAGATCTCTCCATGTTACACATTTCTGAAGGGGGTTGTGTGTTTGTACTGTATTTGTGAAAAAAAACATGCAGGTAAATCACATCCTTCTTGACACAAAAAACACCCACACTCAGCTTTATTATTTATTAATGCATGTTATTTAATTTGGTGTCTTTCTGATTGACAGGTGCCAGACAGAGGCAGAAGGCAGCACAGCCGCGGTATTTAGCTTCCCTACCTCTATTAACCTCCATTAGCTCTGAATTACCTTTGACACATCGATACACCATTTTTGTATTTTCAGTGAGCGACAAGCCTCCTGATGCTGCCAAGATGGCGTCGGTGGGAACCTCCCAACGAGTCTCTAACTTCAGTCCCACTATAAGGGTGGAAAATTTTCCCTTGGAACTGTTTGTTCCTGTGATGGAACTGAAGGAGGCAAAGGTAAGGACCTTCGTCCCTGAAGAAGTCCCTGCAATTTTACATAACGCTCTATAGTTTTAGCAAAAGTTGTTTCTTTGTACAGAAAGTCCAGAACTCATGTATATTACAGAAGAGTTCCTGTTGTTGCTGGGAATGTAAGTTTGCACTAGAATAACAGATTTGTCTCAGTTTTGTTTGGATCTTCCTATACAGACAGAAGGCCAGGACCCCTGGCTCTGCATGCAACCCACACTGACAGGTCTCCAGTCCTGGATTGGAGCATCGAGGAGCAACTCTGACTGATGAGCTTTTTGAAAGTTGATCAGACACTTATGCTAAGGAGGGGAAACTGGAGCAAAGGCATCCTTAATTATCTGATGAGGGGTAGCTTATCTGAGCGGCTTCTTTTTCCCTCCTCTTTTATCCCACCAGATCACATGGCACATCTTTACATAACAAAGGAGCAACCTGGCGGGCCGGGCTTCATTTAAAACTCCATTCTGATCCAGAGTCGCTCCGCATGTCTAACTCGGGGTTCTGGTCAGAGAGCGATCCGCGCTAAGTCCCAGCTTCGCGTAACATAAGGCAACGCATTCTGGAGACTTTCCATAAAAAATTGCCGGGCGAGGATATCAGGGCCGAGCATATTGGAACATTTACGGGGTTTCTCCCCGCAACCAGTGTGTAATTAATTCATGATTAAAAGTATTAGTACAGGCTTTGTATGGTGATTTATTTAAAGGCTGGTACTACTGCTGGCTCGGTTTCCTCCTTTAGGAAATGGGTAATAAGATCCGATGCCAGGCCTTCTTTAGCATCCCTCACCACGCACACTCATGCTGTAACAGTGTGTCTCCTCGATTAGAAGCCCACACATAAGCAGGAGAGCCCGTCACCACCAGCGTCACAGTCACCATGTTAACTTATTCATCCCTGTTAAAGCCCATGTAACAGGATAGCTGTTAATTAATATAGCTGTCGGGTAAATGGTTGCCGCCGGACCATCGCCACCATCCATCAGTAACATTATCTCTTGGCTGTTTTCATGCCAGGCCTCGGGCTCAATTAAGATAATGCTATGCAAACGAGGTCTCTGGCCATTAGCCTCATCACTGAGGGGGCCTTTAATGGCATAATTGGGGCACTGCAAAGAACAATTATGGCGGCGTCTCCTCTCCAGCCATGATATCAGCGATCATCTGTGAGCGTGACTGAGGAGTCATGAGTCGTGACCGCCGGGTGACGAGTCATGGCAGCCTGCTGACCCGGGAGGTCCGACAGGAGCAGCTGGAGAACGCAATCACGGCGACAGCAGCCAAGACCTGCGACATGTCTGGCGATCTGTAATTATCACGAGGGGGGAGCAGTTATGCTGGAACACAAGTCGGTCTCAAAGGTGTGTTGGATTGTCTGAAGGTGTAACTATTAACATTCACCTGGTCGCCGGCGCACAGTTATGCGTGTTTCCAGTAGCACCATAGCAGGTGCATTTAAATAACTATGGTTGAATCTTTGCTCCATGGACGTGGTCTACAGAGTTCCTTTGCTACAAGCTTTTCCATTTGGATTTGCAAAATAGGTGAGGATTGCTAAAACAGGTGGATGTCTCTGCGGCCATGTCAACACAGACATCAGTAATTTGCTTAATTTTAGTTTTTTCCTCCAACAAAAAACCACATCACCACGCCACCAACTCAAAAATATGTCCAGATGAAAACGCGTAGACTAGATAGAAACACTAAATCTAAAAGTTGCTCTGAAGCTATGTTGCCCAAAATATTCTCAACCAGTGTCCTCCCTTCTTCAGTTTACTCGTTTCCATTTACACAAAAAAGGTGAACATAATCTGATATCTGAAGTTGTCAAATAATTCAAGTCGTTTCAATGCTGTTTTCGGAGTATTTATATAATAAAAATCTAGATTACAGATAAATTTTAACCCACACTGTAAAGAATTTCACTGTGAAATAACAGTAAAATAC
>JBBDHI010000020.1:20256858-20273343 GCA_037177115.1 Craterocephalus stercusmuscarum
TCTCTGTGGGATGTTTATTAAATTAATAAAAAGTTGCTCAGGGCGAGCTGTAGCGGGGAATGCCCAGGGCTCGGCCGTGATTGGCACTCTCCGCCGCCCCGTGTTTCCTCCTGGGCCCGCCAGCGTTTGCTTTAACTAACTGGCCGTGACTGAGGAGAGCGGGCTGACATGAAGCCCCCTGTCTTCTCCCTGTCTTTGCTCTCCCTTTTCCTCCACCCATCTATCTCCCCCCTCTCCGTGAAACTGGGACCTTGTTTCTTTTGAAGCGGTGGTAGTAGGGTTGGGGTTACAGGGAACCAGGGAAAGTTGTTTAGTAAACAAGCTACTGTTAAGCTAATTGATTTAAAAGAATCAATTAGGAAACCTGACAGTGTGACCTGTATGACTGCAGACACATCCCAGAGTAATCAGTTTCTGAATATATGCAGAGAAAAATAATCCCAAGCTGTTGCAAAACCATAGTTTACTCAAGCTTAAATATCCTCCCATGTTTGACGATTTCTTTTCAAGTAAAAATGAGATTTGAGGATTACTTATAATTATCGTAGCAGGTTCTTTTGGCCTGTGGACAAGAAAGAGGGAAGTGGTTTGAGCAGAGATCTTAGGGAGGAAACTATATCTACGCTGAAAGAGAATTATCAAGCAGCAAGGGCGGACGGTACTCCTGAGGGAAGATAAGTCTTGTTTGCGGGGGGAGAGGGAAAAACTTTAAAAATGACTCATTATGCATCCATTTCTCACTTCACAAAAACACTTTATTTAGACTACCCGCATTATGTTCCAATTAAACACAAAAGAAAAGTCTGGCATCTCAAACTCTTCAGAGAATCTGCATATTGCCTTTCAGGAAAAAAAAGAAAAGAAAAAACAAAGGGAAAAATTAAAATATATTATCATCTTTTAAGAATCCTTTTAAAAATAAACAAGACAAACACAAACAAAACACAACAAAAAAGCCCCTCTCTGTCTCCTTCGCTTTCTATCCCTCCGTCTATCCGGCTCTCTGCGGCTCGGCTGGGCGACTCTCTGAGGAGGAGGAAGCTGAGAGAACTCATTTGCATATAAACTGTGAGAGGCAGGGATTGTCATCGCCGGCACATTAGACGCAAGGAGCGCGAAGGGAGAGGATTTTCATGTGCAAATTTCAGCCTAACCAACTCTCTGCATTATTATTTCATCAGCGCCTGAGAAGGAAAGCCCACCGATCCCCAAACCCCGACACCATCCCCACGGACACTTCTAGATTCAGACCAAATCCCTGCATAGCTCCTCTTCCCCACAAGGCCTCACTACTGAGTAGCTGTTTACACCGGAGCCCGCAACGCAGGAGGAGTCAATCTGCCTCTGAGACGGGTGTGAGATCAGATGAGAGGCATCTGCAGGAAGACGGAGCAGCCATACACCAGTTGTGACCAGCGATATTGGTGTTCCCTTGCATTAATTGCTTGTAAACTGCACGGCTGGAGGCTTGCTGGCTTTCAAGTTTAAAAAGGAGATTACAGCCAATTAGCAAGTGCTCTGAAAACCCTTTACCGCCTGGGGAATAGTGGCTGATCCCTAATATGGGACAGCTGTGAGCAACAAAAGAACAGTCGCAGTCCTGGTTTTGAAAACACACTTGCAAGCCGAGCACTTTTAAAAAAACACACACACACGCAGGCATCAGATGCGTTCATATTTAATCTCACATGAAAACATGAAGAAAACCTGATGGATAACAATAGCTGCATAGAAGTGCTATTACAAGCATGAAAAATGGATGAGTGCACGAATGCAAGCAGAAAAAGTGTGCGCACGCTTTCCAAAGTGACAAAAATGAGAACAGGCAGGGAGGTAAATATGTTTTAAAAGGTGTGGGGAAAACGTTTGTGGGTTGGGGAACGGATCTTGATCCTTTTAAATCAATTTGTCAGGTTCTTCTCGGCGCCGCGTTACCAAAAGAGCCGAGTGTTTCCCTGTAAACTGCCATCTTTAATTTCTTTGTCTGACATGCTCCGCCGTACCACGACGCACCAGAGACCGAGCGTGAGGTGAGCGAAAGGTTCAAAGCCCAGATGGGAGCAGAGCCTGTGTACCCCTGAGCACCGTGGATTTACCTCATTCACTCTCATGTCAAACAGAAGCCAGGAAGAGAAGGAACACAAGTCGAAAGATCTCCACAGGCTCCGTAATCTACCACGATTTATGCCAAGCCCCGCGACTCCCACATTACGAGTCGAGCTCGCTGATTTCTTTCTCCCTCTTTATCTTATCTCCCTGCGTTTCATTCTACTTTCCGTCTGCTGTGTGTGTACCTTTCTGTCAGATTCACTGAGCACCTGCACATCTTCAGCTACACCCCGCCACCGCCCTGCCATCCTCCTCTTTCTCCCTCGCCCCGACACACATTAGCAAAGACAGCTGTCTGCCATCGGTTCTGACTTGAAGTAATGAGATTCCACTTCACCTGAAAGAGATTATGAAATGTATGGCTGAGACAGCTTCATAGTACCAAAATATGCTTTGTGTGCAACAGTTAAATCTGTTGTGATGTTAAAACGCGGTTCAAAGAACAACCATTTCAGTTCATGTTGTCTTCTGGTTAAGGCAAGAAAAATGAAAGGTTTATGACACACACAGCCATAGTGTGCAGTAGGGGTTTAACAATACATCGATCTACATTCAATTATTAAAGGAACGATAGAATTGTTCCAAATTGAAAATATAAAACATCGTAGGACAGGCATCTAAACAAACATGGATTCTGAAAATGGTTCAAGTCTAAACAGCAGTATGTTTTGCACTAATATACAATAATTGACCAAAATATGGTTGTCAGACCGATTTAACCTGGCTAATAGTGCCTAGCCCGCATCTAGTTGTTTAATCACAACTGATGCCAGGAGATGACACATCCCACATTTTTTTCAGTTTGGTTGTGAAAAAGATGCTCTTTTTAAGAAGGTCAAATCACTGACATGCATCAAGCAGAGAAAACATCTAAGGAGAAGCAGAAACTGCTTCAACTTAAGGCCCTGCATCCTCCACGAGAAGTGGGAACTTTGTTATTGTTCTCGAGGGTCCGAGAACAAAATGGCATCGTTTTGTTCTCACCGGACGTGATTGAAGACGATTCTTGACACATGAAGCTGGCTGAACTTTTTAGAAGTAGAACTCAGGTCTGTGTTTAACAGTGAAAGTAAGAATATTGCCACTTGTAACACTATCTTCCAACTCCTGTGACCTTCAAACATGGACGTTTTCCACCATCTCTTTTTTAAGCAACAGCCAATACATGATTTTCAAGCAAAATACTTTGACCTGCTTTTCCATTCTTGTACCAATAAGTTTGGATGGAAAGGTGGAGCAACAACCTTTTGGGAGAGGGGTTTGGGCGTCCTTAAGATCCTAGGAGCTTTGTTGTTAGGGACTTTATGTCCCTTGTAGGGTCACTCATGGCAAAAAGGTCTCTTGTGCCCCGTTCCGTATGGTTCAGAAAGGTTCAAAATTGTCCAGTTTATTCAGGTGAGACTTATGACGCATTTAGACTAAAAGCGGCGTGAGGGTCAAGAGCGTCAGGTTTACATGTTAAGTCTATGTACAGGTCTTTTTGAGTGTTTTGAGCGTCCGGCGCGCGTAATGTGTGTCTAGCGGCAGATGCCAGAGTTGGAAAATCTGAACTTCTGCCAATGGACGCGGGGCATCAACCAATCAGAGAGACTCAGCGTCTTAATAGAGGTAATCTGTTCTCATCAGTTTACAAAAGACAGAAAATGGAGGACAAACCAGTCGTGGCCGTCTGTGCCCACCCTGTCATTTATGACACGTCCTCCTATGGATACCGTAACAGAAACAAAAAGAACCGTGAAGAGCAAATAAATAAAGCCAAGCTATGTTCTCAATTCAATACGCCATTGTAGAGAGACAACAAAATGAAATGGAAAACACTTTATTAATCCCAGAAGGAAATTCAATATTATAGTAATTTTTTTTTTTTTTACAATAAAAATAATTTAACAACAATAACAGTACTGATTTAGGGCTTTGTTCTTCAGTCTGATGGCCGCCAAAATATATAGAAATGTCTGTCTTGCATTGTACCTTAACAAGCCTCTGTGTTGTGTTGTGAAGAGGCTTTGAAGAATCCTCTCCTTCATCAGATTGTGCAGTATTCCTTTTTGGACGATCAGCTCCAGCGGTTCCAGAGTTACTCGAAGGACAGGATCAGCTTTCTTGATCAATTTGTTGGTTCTCTTCAAATCTCTGGTTGTGATGCTGCTGCCCGGCAGATCACTGCAGATCACTACAGACGTTAAAAGATCTCTTCCTTAAGAAGTAGAGTTTGCTCTGACCTTTCTTGTAGATGTACTAGATGTTGCCTTTCCACTCAAGCCTATTGTCCAGCTGAACTCCAAGGTACTTGTATTCCTTCACCACCTCCACCTCCTCTCCCAGGATGGAAACAGGTGTTACAGGTGGTCGTTATTTAAAGCCATTACAGGCACTGTGGTGCGGCCCGGAAGTGACGTCATCGGAGACACCACTTTGGTGAAACATTGGTGAAATGAAGGAGTTTTATGGCAGAAATTGCCATATTTAGAGCCTGAAGAACCTGCCCAGTTCACTCCCATTACATTGGATGTACGCTGATAGCGAGTGGATCTAAATATCTCCCGAAGGAGTTTGAGTTGCACCAAAACTGTCGGGGTGAGTAAATGATCGTATTTCAAGCTAGAAAATAGGTCCAGGTTGCAAAATACCAAGCTTCTCCTTTAAGATAGAGCTACTACAATTGCTGCCACCTAGAACAGCTCTCTTGTTGTGAAACTAAAGGAAACGTCCGGGTCCTGCAAACACACGTCTGGAGCGTTAAAAGTGTCAAGACCATTTTTCTTTCTGGATGTCAAGCTTCTGATTTACGAGGGTCCACCTTCCAACTTTGAGCGGCAACAGCATTTTCAACACCGAAATCGCCTTCGGTCTGAACGCACCATTGTACCAAATGTCTAATATGGCGTCATACTGCTGTAACAACAACAACCATAGAGGTCATCCAGTAGCATCCAGTTTTTTCTGTCCTTACTGGTGTTTTAGGGCGTCCTTTTCTTATCTTGCAAAACATAAGCCTAATGGTAACATGGTGTTTGTTTCGTGCTCGCCTTTGTTACGGGCAGTGATGTTTTTCTTTCCACCAGTGATGGCGGTATCTCCACTCTAACCACACCATACCATTTTCCAATAGACATACAACTGAAGGTGGCCCATAAATAGTGCGGTTTGGTTTGGTTTTGGGCCCCTTTTACAATGGAAACACAAAAAGCATACCAAACCATACTGGCCCAAGCCATACCGCTCAGGGAAACGGCTTAAAAGAGGGTCCAGACAAAGTGCGGCACAATATCCTCTATGATAAGGAAAACATTTCCAAGATTGCCTTGCTCGGACGCAGGTCACCAGGGTTCCAAGCTGAAGACCATGGCGGTCTGATCCTCGGATGCTCTACAGGCATGGCTCTAGGGACATGGAATGTCACCTCACTGTAGGAATGAGACGGAGTTGGTGCATAAGGTTTACCGGTCCCCGAAAAGTGCCTCTTTCATTCTGAAGGGGCTCCCAGTGAAAGGTACCGAGCAGGTGTGAGCACACTCACTGTCCTTCGGCCTGGCGCCTGTGTGTAAGGGTTTATCACGGCAGACAAGAGGGTAGCTTCCCTCCGCCTTGGATGGGGGCGTAGGTCATGAATGTTGCTTGTGCCTATACACCTAAAAGCAGTTCAGAGTACCCACCCTTTTTGGAGACCTTGGAAGGAGTGTTGGTGAGTCCTCATTCCATGAGGACTCCCTCGGTCTGCTGGGGGACTAGGATGCTCACATGGGTAATGACAGTGAGACCTGGAGGGACATGATTGGGAAGAACGGCTCCCCCAACCTGAATCCGAGTGTTGTTTTGTTTTTGGACTTCTGTGTTCACCTCAGGTTGATAGGCGGATCGGTGTGGCATCTGCAGTGATGTGAACTCTGCATCGGTGAAGGAGATGAGTCAAAAGGCAAACCTCTCAATTTACGTTCCTACCATCACCTATTGGTCACGAGCTCTGGGTAATGACCAAAAGAACAAGATCACATATATTAGTCTGCTTAGGGTGCCTCTTGGACAGCTCCTTAGTGAGATAATTTAAGCCCATCCCACAATAGGGTACCCCAGTGAAGGCCTAGGAATCATAGTAGTTACCTCTTTCACATGGCCTGGGAGCGTCTTGGAATTCCCCCGGATGAACTAGTTAATGTGGCTGGAGACAGGGAAGTCTGAGTAGGAGGCTTCCCTGCTCAGGTGTTGCCCCCGCGACCTGATCCAAGATAAGCAGTAGAAGATAGATTGAATGACGATTGTACAAAATGAACTGCATTGTTTTATGTTTTTTTTTAGATTTATATCATTTTATTTTTGTCCACATAGAAAAAATCAAGTTCGTTTTAATGTTTTAAGTCAGCTTGACAAAGGAAGACCACTGTTGGTTGTCACATAATTTCAAAATATAATGTGGACAGCAGAATTTAAGAACACAGACATTTTTCTTTTCATTTTTTGAGCCAATTATGTTGCACGATTAGGTCTTCTATCTTCTTGCTTTGCTCAGGGGAGTATTTGCTTATAGTATGACCCTATGAGGCAAGTCAACAGCTGCTTCCAGTCTGGTTTAGTGGCAACATTGCCATCCTTCAAAATGATGAGTTTTGCCTTTTAATGCATTGCAGTTAACCACATCCTAATTACAACTAATGGCTTGCTCGTTAAAGAGCTCTACAGCTAATTGGCACACTGAAACGCAAGCAGGGAAACGCCGCTAGGAGGTCAGGAATTTTAAAAAACGATATGAAAGTTGTAAACGGGGAAGGCTGACCACAGAGTGCTGCTAACCTTCTCATCAAAACGCATTTTTAATTGGAGATAATCTATATTCAAGGCAGCAGATTTACCACAGTTTATATATCCATCATGCATCATAAATACTTAATGTGTTAAAAAATTCCGAAACCCCAACACTCCCAAATTTTCATTCCTCCAGTTTATGGCAATCTGGCATATCAGATATGATTAATTATAAATTGAACTATTAGAGCACGCTTCAGAACCTCACGTTCACAAATTGCATCCGCAACAGGGGCTGAGCATGAATCTCGCTCTCCTGGTATTTCTGCAGCTCGTATGCAAAGTCGCCGGATCTGATTCACATGCAGGGTCCGTCCTGAGCCTCGTAGTTTCATTTAGATCAAAAAGACTCAAATAGACAGAGAATCACAGGATATCCAGAATATCTGATTTCTCCCTTCGCACCTAACCTTGCTTCTGAGAAATCAGAGCTGCTTGCGAGACAATCTCATTAAATAAGAGAAGTGAGAAGTAAAGAGAAATATACAAGAGAAATATTCCCGACTAATGTCTTTGCTGTAAGATACTAAGAAACCAGGTTAAGTGCTTCGACAGTTCTCCATGTTGGACCGTTCTGGTGAGTGCAGGGACATGTGTGGAAGCTTTGACGGTCACACCATATTAGTGCAGTTACTGGAAAAAAGTCTTTCTGGGATTTGTTCCCCTAAAAATACACTCATACCACTGCAAGCTGGAGCCTCTCAGGAGCTTAATCTGCAACCCTGCAGCCTGAGGACAACGCAGCAAAGACAGAAAATAAATAAAGATAAAAAAAACATGCCCCAAACCACTCCTATTACAGACACGACACGGTAAACAGTGGAAAACAATAGTTATTTCAGAGCAGAGTGGAGCAGGACAGAGAGCATAGGCATCTTGGGGCAGAGGCCTGCAGGGCTGGGTG
This sequence comes from Craterocephalus stercusmuscarum, assembly GCA_037177115.1. NCBI lineage: Eukaryota > Metazoa > Chordata > Actinopteri > Atheriniformes > Atherinidae > Craterocephalus > Craterocephalus stercusmuscarum. The sequence goes on from JBBDHI010000020.1 coordinate 20,264,672, forward strand.
GAGGCCACTCAGACAAAGGTGGAAAGGGGGGATGCTCTAATGGGCTTGGGGAGGCGGGCGAGCCCTCCTAGAGGCCCACAGGAGGCCCTAGCCTCTGGTCTTGCCTTGGGCAGGCCTGCCACAGCAGCAGTCAGGTGGGCTGACAGACTGAGGGAGAGGAGGCCCTCCCCATGTGGCCTGCCATCACTCCTCCTCCCCTCCCTCTGCACAGATGTTTGGGGTGTTTTGGAGCAACAAGCTGTGCTAAAACAAAGAAAGATGGAGCTTTGACATCTCCAAGTTGCATCTCTTGTTGGATCGCTCCAAATGAGTCGATGTGGGGCAGCTTTTAATTTAGTCTCAGGGAGTCTCCGGCGCCACATTACAAATATTTGATCATGAAACGTAGAGATCGACCCATGAGGCTTTCTAATTACTGCTCCAGCTAAAAGTGATCCAACGCATTCATAAAATGTTTGTGGAGTGTGTCTAAGAGAGAGAGAGAAAAAAAAAAAACAATGAGACTCTTAATCTTCCCATCAGCTCATAAGTCTTCATATCTGTGATGCATTGTGACTTATACAGTCAACCTTTGGCCCCACAGCTCCCTGCAGCCCCATCCATACAACCCATTGAAGAAGATGAAGATCAGGGCAGCCCAGCTTGGATTGTCCCCCTCCTGGGCTGGTGAGGGGTGTGCAGTCTCTCAGCATGGGAACAGCGCAGCTTCATCGCCACTGCTCAAACATTTATTACAGAACCTCTCCTGTTCCCCGCTCCAAAGGGAGACGACAGCGTCTCCATCTATTCCCGTCTGAAGCTGCCTATTTAGACAGAGTATGGCAGAAAGGCAGCTTCAAAGTTTCTGGGACTTAGGGTTGACATATAGACATTGCAGCAAAGAAGAAGACGATGAGGGACAGTAGAGGAGGAGAAGCTCACTTTCCAGTCAGGAGGGAGGTCATTATCAGGCCATGCTGAACCAGCACAGAGCGGGTTAATGTTTAACGTTTGGAACATAGTGCTGCAGCCATCCCTGCAGGCAAAATAGCTTATTTTTTGTGTTTATGATGTATACAGTATATATATTTGTGCATAGAGTTTCCCCTGATAACTTCAGCATCTTTGTTTAAATAGAAGAATAAAATCAAGTTTGTTACCAATAGAATACATGTGGAAAGCATGAGACTACAGCCATTAGGTTAGTTATAGATTATCATTTCTTTTTCTTTTAAATAAACAGAATGTGTGCAAAAGCAGATAAACTGGGGTTGAGGAGAAACCCTCTTTATTTATTTCCAACAGCTACTGGAACCTGAGCCCTAGTGATCCTTTTCTTCTTCCACTTTTTTGCTTTTTTTCCAAAATACCTCCCAAACTTTGTACTTTTCGCTGTTTCGTCTTTACAATTTATTATGAACAATAGTTTCTGATCTAAACCTGCTTTTTTCATTTTCAACATGATTGTTTCATATAAAAACAATATTTTTAAAAAGGCGGTGTTAAATTGCTCCAACCTCACAGTAAATTTACACACAATCAGCATGCACACATTATTTGATGTAAACTTATTTTTCTCAGGTGTGAGGGTATAACTGTATTTTCCCCCAGCCAGCCAGACTTTATATCTTATGAGTTTCATGTATGATGAAGATGTCTGACAGAAAAATATGGTGCAGACCGTGAGCTGCATGCCAAGGGAAGGAGCAAGAAAAAGGAGAGAGTTTCATAGTGTGTGCATTTTATACACTGTGTGCACATTAAATGAGACACTTTTCACATTCAGTAAGCCTTAAGTTTAGGTTTCTTTCCGTGCGATGAGCAGTTGTTTAATGTTCAGTGTGATGGAGGGCTGCCAAGTCTGATTAACAGCCAAAACAATCACTGATGCAGCTGCTGGAAGCTCCGGTATCTGGCATCTTGTAGCTTGGAAGTAGTCTTGCAGCGTGAACAGCTCTGATCTACTGAAAAGTGAAGCGGTGCTAAGAATAACTCAATTTTTTTTAATTGATTTGAATTGCTTCTTAAAACTATGATGAGGTAGAGAGAAAAAGTCATGCCTTTCTCTTCTTTTAGTCATCAACTCTGAGGATTAATAGTCATATCGTGTAAAGTGTCCACAGACTGCCCTATTTTTGCCGATATCAAAACAATAACACAGCCTGAACCAAAAACAAGAACACTGAAGAACGCTGGCAGCGCTGCTTATACACCTGCTGTGCCTCTCTTTGTATCTACAGACCAGTTAACCCATATCTTAAAAACCTGCTGCGTGACTAAAAATAGAAAAACAAAGTCAAACTATGCCATGCCGGTGATGTCAAGCAAAGCATGACGGCATGTTTAAATTGGAAATCGGGCAAAGTGATAACAACCTTGTGCGCTTGCTCGCAAGGCGAGAAGAGGGTTAAGTGAACAAAGCCTTGAAAAAGAGTCCAATTCTCCAGCTCCTGCCCCAATCCTCGCAGTTACCCCCATAAAGTACACAAGAAAAAAGAAAATAGTATCATGCATATCATTCATTAGTAGCAAATAAAAGAAATTCTCTCTAATAGTGCCCCCAAATCCCCGAGCTCCCAGCACCACAGAGCAGGGAACTAAAGAAATGGGGGAGAGAGATGCAAAAGGAAGCCGTCTCCCTCAAGTGCTTGTTAGGCCCAAATTATTATGGCGATGAATAATTTTAAAAATAAATAAGAAAATAAATAAATAAAAAAAGGAACATTTATAGATCTAAGTATTATCAGAGGAGCCGCGGGTCTGTTGCCAAGCTCTCTGGGCCCGTTTGAAATCCGCCTTTGTTTTTCACTTTGATCTTTAAGTGCTAACCTATCCACTGCTTCACCTGATCCCGTTAGCGCTTCTTCACCCACTTCCTCCCGTTAAACTTTTCCATGAGGCGCAGTGCTGCCCGCACTAAGTGGTAATCATCGCATCATCATCATCTTCATCCTCCTCGTCATTAGCTTCGTGTTCTTTCACAACAATAATTAACATACTGCACAGGGAGCAAGATTAGGCAGCGGGAGGAAATGAATATAGAGCAACGCGGAGCAAAGTTACGAGGGAGGGAAGCCATGTTGGAGGAAGAAAGACACAAAGGATGTGAGGGAATGCTGCGACCAGCTCCCCGACTTGGTTTTTTTGATTTTCTTCCCTTTTCTCTCCTTTCGAGTTGTCTCTCATCATCTCATTTCTTTGCCTCGTGCTTCCTCTCATCTACCTAATGCATCTTTTCTGCTCTCTTGTTCACTTTTCCTTTCCCCTAATGTTGTTTCCTTTCCTCTGCCCTCGTCTCTTCTACTTTCCTCTCCTCATCACTTTCCTCCTCCGATTGTCTTTCTTGCCTCCTTTAAACTTTGTTCTTTTAGTTCTTCCCTTTTCATCTCTTGCTTCTTTATCTGCTATATTTGTTTCTCGTTTACTTGTTGTTTTCCTTTTTGTTTCAATTAATCTTTTAGACTTCCTCCTTCCTCTTGCTTTTCTTTCCCAAACCTATCTTGAGCCACTTTCCTTATTTCCCTTTTGTCTGTTTTCCCTTCTTCTGTCTGCGACTTCTGTTGCCCTAAAAATTTCTTTCCATAATTCAGTGCCCTAGATTTTCTGATTTCTGGTAATTAAATCACCTTATCCTTTGTTTTGTTTCCTTAATGCTGTGTATCCTGTATGCAGCTTCGCCCTCTCCCGCTGTGTTCGTTTTAGTTTAATTCTATATTTATACCACTTGTACTTAATCTTATTTCAAATTCAACAATTATTCAGACTGAAATGGCCATATTTGTTGTTTGCTCATACCTTTAAATACATTTAATAATTCCTTCCTGTCCCTGCAGGCGATATGAGGGGAAAATTAGCTCATATGAGCATTACCGCATCATCTCGGAGTTCATTGTTTAATAAGCAGCAAAGTCCTCATAAGGAGGAATGGAGAAGGCAAGTTTGGATGGTGAAGCTTGTTGCAATTTTAACCATAAACTTTAAACTTTTTAGGCGGAAATGTCACTTGGTTTGGAAAAAGAATGGTTTTAAAATACTTTCCTTTTTTTTCTTTTTACATCAACACTGTCACAGTCATGGATTCCATCTTTAGCCGTCATATCCAGCAGCTCCCATGACCAGAGGAGGCTGTGCTCTTGAACACAGACCTAATTATAGCCTATCTACCTGCATGCACATGCTCTACATATAGTCATGTTTTGGGAAGGAGGAAAGTTTTTTTAATCTCATTTTTTTCTTTCTTGCTTCCTTTGGTAGTGCACAATGCAGTGCGCTTTATTTTTTTCAAAGTTTAATGTACTCTTTAATGTTCTCCGCTGTAATGCTTTTAATGTTTTATGTAAAGCACCTGAATTGTCTTGTACATGAAAGGTGCTATAAACTCGCCTCTCATTCTTTCTCTATTCAAAAATGTTCCCTTTCCTTGGTTTCTCTTACCCCTTGTTTTGTTTCCATTCATCCAGTTTTGTCTCTTTAAATCTGATTTTCTGTCCTCCGCATTTTTTACGTCCACCCTGTTCATGTTCCCCTTTTCCTCAATCTCTGCTTTCAAATTCACCCTCTTCTAATTTTTTTAATTTCCTTTCCTCTAACTATTCTCTTTGTCTCATTTACCAAATTTTAGAAATTGTCCACCTTCTCGTTTAAATAAAATTCAACTGAGCTTAATTTTAATTTCATCTGGAGGCAATTTAAAGATACAGTAAGTCCCATTTAACCCATTTTATTGTATTTCAATTATAATCCAATTAAAACCACAAAATGAAAATAAAAATGCAATTTTTTCTTCAGCTGAACACTTCATCCTGAGCACGCATGAGGCGGTGGCAACAGTGAGGGTAAAAACTCCCTTTTAACAGGAAGGACTCGGTTCCAGCAGAACTAGAACCAGGAAGGATGTCCATCTGCTGGACAGGAAAGTGGAGGCAACAAGCACCGTATCTGTGACACCTGCTGAGACTGATAAAAAAAGTCAATGACTGCAATGTCACTTCTGTGGAGACTAGAGGTGAGAGAAAAGTGCAGGGAGGTTCTCAGTGAATTATGCCAGAGAGGTTAACACCAGCATATCTTTATTCGTCTTCAGTCCATTTGCTGAAAAAGTCTGTTTCCTTCGGGGAATTATTAGATTTATTTATTTTTTATTAGATTAAGTCAGTCAATATCATAACTCAAACATGAAACAATGACTGAAAGGGGTTTTGGCTGAAGTGATTATGGATTATGAGAATACAAACAAACTCAAACTGAAGAGCACTGGGATGAAAAAGTTTTTCGGCTGGGCTGCACAGCTCCAGAAATAAGAGAGTCTTTAAGGTAAAATATATCAGTATAATAATAAATATAAATCAAGTCATTAACAGACAAGGAAGATCTTTATTTAGAATTTATTTATTATATATTTATTTAGTTTCTTACTTTTGCTTGGTTAATTTTTTTGCTCCACCGCTGCTTCTGCGTTTATTGAAAATGATGCTTGGATAGCTGGTACAGTCATGGGTTTTTTGGGATGGGGTGGGCATCAGTGTGAGAGCACAACTCTTTGTCTCAAAGCTGACTTATTATTATTTTAGATTATTTATCAAAGTAACATTAATAAATAAACTTTCCCTTTTTTATTCAAACATTTTAATTTCTTTCTCTTAACTCATTTTAGTCTACTATTCATTAGACTGAATTTCTGTCTCGTCTTATTTAGGCCTTTTTCTTTCTTCCTACCGTCCTCCGGAGGTTTCTGACCTCCACTGAGGGGGCATCCCAACCTTGTGGTCTTCGCCTGCCCTGTCATTCATATTGTAATGAGACTTACCCCGGCTCTCATCCTCCCCGGTACCCGGCGTCGCCCCCTCTACCTCCTGATTTCCCCGAGCCCCCGAGTGGCTCGCTCCATTCCGTTTCATCACACATCAAACAGGCTTCGCGCTCTCCACACAGGGAGGACCCAGGGACCAAAACATCTGCACAGGGAAGCATATGTGGGGGGCACGGTGGCGTCCGACGGGGGGGAGCAGGGGGAGGACATGCTGTGCTACGAACAGATGTCACTGAGACCTGAGCAGCAGGCTGGGGGGATGCCGCAGGGAAAGCTCGGTGTAGAGAGGGACCCTTTTCCTTGCAGCCCAGCCTGAAGAGGGAGGAGAGAGGAGGTGAACCCGAGTCTCTCCAAACACTCCACCTCTGCTCGGCTCTCCCCACCTCACCTTGCCGCTCGGCTCCCCCTCCTGCTCCCCCTTTTGACAGTACAATTAGGTAATTAGTCACCCCGGTGCTAATAACCTAATCATTACTTGTCTCTGTGTGTTTTCTCTCCATTTCAGTATGTCTGTGTCCTCCACAGGCGCTCCCCAGAGTCCAGAATTAGAGGTGGAGGGGCAGAGGAGATGTACAATTACCTTTGTCTCGCTACTCCCCGTGCCACGCAGAGAGCCAAGGCTCTGATCCCGAGCAAAGCGAAGGCCCTTTGTAATGGAGACAGAGAGCCTGCTCTTTTGGAGAGGGTCAAGATTGCTCTCACATCTATTAACACCGGAGCTATTTCATCATCGCCTCGTTCTGGCAGGCGAGGACTCCGGGGTGCTGTGATCAGCCGCCGTCAAGCGGCGACGATGACATTTCCCCAGTTAGTAAAAGTGGCAATCTTAATCCTCCACCGTCAGCGAGTCATCAAAGAACAGCTGCTGACGTCAGCGCTCTGCCACAAGCATCAACCCCGTCGAGATATGAGGTTAGAGGAAGTCTGTAAGGGCATCAAGTCCACGTCTGAGATCACAGGAATTATCTGTCACCAAATGAGAAGCATCTTTTGAGAGAAGTTTTAGGGAAATACGGAAAGACTGAGCAGAACAATGAATATTAATCGTCTGGAATTTGTATGATCTTGATTTAATAACTTATACATTGATTTTAGCGGCTTATCACTCAAGAACAAAGCTTGCCTGAGGAAGTAGGAAGGATGATGATGATTTTCACTCCTACGATCTGTCACTCTCACAGCGTGAGCTAAATAAACTGGTTTGGAGGAAGCATTATTTCAGCCTGGTTAGGATTGAGAACACGACATGAAAATGGGTCAGAGGTGAAAAAGGTGGGAAGGATACAGCCCCCTCTAGGTGGGACATGCTCCCCCAGCAGAACAATTTGGACATTTTATATTTGAAACCATCAATCTGGTTCACTATGGGGGAAAAAATAAAGAATTTATAAAGTATATTCACATTGACCATTATGAGACATAAGGCCGACCTCTGCGCTGTAAAAGGAATTAAACTAGCAACTTCCCCAAGAAAATGTGCACCAGCACAGCTTTAATACGGGGTTCAGAGGCAAAACAAGATGATCAGTTAAGATTGTTTTCTAGCTCTTCATGTCTCGCCTGGAGCAGCATCACCATGGCCTGCTCTCACCGTTTTACCACGTCTGGTCTTGCCAGTTTCAGAAGTTCACAGAAACACAGGCTGACTCCAACTCACAGAGTAAAACTGGGAATTGTTTTACCCTACAACATCAGTCCTACATATAGGTGGATTTAAGATTGAATTCAAATGTACAGTTATGATATCAGATAAGTATGTAAAGAAAAGTACCAGAATGGTGGACGCACACACACCAGCTACCTTCACTGACTAACATTACTTATTAGACATAAAGCATGTTCTGTGACACATGGGATATTACAGGGACACTGACTGACAGCAGCGGGGATATCTTTACTGACGACGTTAGACAGAAACCCACAATTACTGATGAAAGTATCTGATCTGCCATTTTTTAGTTTTCTGTGTCAGTACGATGATCTGGGGCAGAATAAAGGTCCTTAGGAGTCTGATTTAAGGCTCAAACATCAACATGATGACTGGATCATCCAAAGTGTAACAGCAGAATCTCTCCATGAATCCATCCAGATATGAACTCAAGTCCAAATGTGTTTTTCATGTGTTGCAGGTTTATGCTTTGTAACACTTCACAATATCTCCCATATTATTCTCTCAGCACCATGACAGCCGCATGCCCATTAGCAGTGGGCTTACTAGCAGAATAAAGAAGACTTGTTGCATCATGGTAATGCTGATAATATTCTTGACCCACTTCTGTCCCTGAGTTTAGCAGGAATCTGCGTTAACCGAGAGGTCTCAGAAAGGAGCAATCTTTGTAAATTAAAGGTCCTTCTTCATTACATTCTAAAGTTTTCCACTGTTGTTATGGAAGCCAACAACGGAGCAAATCTGTGGTCAGGTAGCAGTAATTCACTGCTGCAGCACTGTAGGGGAACATCTTGTTGGATTCAAGGATCCCTTCAGGCACACTCACCAGCACTTTCACAGCTCACTATGGCTCCATGCCTCTCACAGGTTATAAAACCAAAGGCCTAATAAAACTACTTGATATTACTCCATGTCCAATCCATGGATAGGAATTCCAGCGCTTTCTGGCTGCTTCAAGCGTGATCCAGCAAACATCAAAGTTTCTGAGTAACAACATCCCAGATATTCTCTGGGATCAGACCTGGTTGTAGCCATTGCGTTGCTGGGATGTGATGCAGAACCATCAAGCAGAAAGCAGCCGTCATGTGACGTTCCAGCCTGGAACTCCGCGAGTGGAAATGCAGTTCTTCAGCTTCTGGATGCTGCAGGGCAACAACAGGTCCAGCAATGTGCAGTAAAATGGGTCAGAAGCAGAGATTTAAGACTGGAAGCTTA
>JBBDHI010000020.1:20860482-20870969 GCA_037177115.1 Craterocephalus stercusmuscarum
TTCAACACGTTAGCTTTGGTCTGTAGCTGATTAGCTTCAACACGTTAGCTTTGGTCTGTAGCTGATTAGCTTCAACAGGTTAGCTTTGGTCTGTAGCTGATTAGCTTCAACAGGTTAGCTTTAGTCTGTAGCCGATTAGCTTCAAAATGTTAGCTTTGGTCTGTAGCTGATTAGCTTCAACAGGTTAGCTTTGGTCTGTAGCCGATTAGCTTCAAAATGTTAGCTTTGGTCTGTAGCCGATAAGCTTCAACATGTTAGCTTTGGTCTGTAGTCCATTAGCTTGAACGTTAGCTTTGGTCTGTCACAGATTAGCTTTAACATGTTAGCTTTGGTCTGTAGCCCATTAGCTTCAACATGTTAGCTCTGGTCTGAACCGGCTTCATTCTGCATCAATTCCGTTACAGGGATGTTGAACGGCGTCTGAGCAAAAAGGTCCATAAAAGTCCACAGTAACTTGATTGCAGAACAGGAATTGATGCAGAATGAAAACCTCCCTACATCTCTGGCTACTATATGATAAATATCAAAAAAGTGTTCCAGAGTGTTAATCAGAATGAGGGTAGGTAGAAAATGAAGGCGTATCATTCTGAGGGTGAAGGATTCCTTTAAGACCACGTGACCCGAAGGTTTCTGAAGAGCTGAACTTAGGCCTGTTGGGATGTTCCCACCTTCGCCATCTTGGCGGCCACCGGACCCATTTCTGGAGCCACTGCATCCTCTGGCTGTAAAACTTCACTTTAAAACTTTTTCTTCTTCATTTAAAGCCAACGGATATAAACACACACCAGCTGTTTTGAATGTGCGCCGCGGCTGAATCAGCAAAGAAACACAAGAAAACATCAACGGTGGAAGAGAGGACAAAGAAGAGAGAGAGGGACACAGCAAGAGATAAGACAAGAGCCAGCGTTCGGGAAACTTTTACTGGCTGCAGATAATTTACAGTCCAGGTAGGATGCAGGAGGGATGCCAAGGATCTGCAAAGCTTTTAAGTTTTAAAAAGTTGTTATTTTTTTAAATGGACTAAAAGAGCTGAGATTCTGATCCTGATGGCTGGGAGTTCATGAGATATTCCTCCCAGTGAGTTGACAAGGAGAAACGATGCTCAGTTGTTCCAGCGTTGCTGCATTAACCACCACTACACTTTTTTAAAATAAACAAACTCATGTAAAAGTGGACAAAGTGTACCATTACTTCTCTCTCTCTTTTAAGAAAAACGTCTAACTTGTTAGAGGAAAAATAGATTTGTGGGGAAAATAAAATCCGACAAATTCCCCTTCAGGCAGCAATTAGTTTCTGGGAACCTCTGCTATAGTTTCGGGAGGAAGATGGAGGTTTAAGCCTCAGGTTGACTCTCTGAGCCAAACACTGACGGTCCAGCATTTCAAGTCAACAACACAGAGACAGAAACACTCAAAAAAGCAAAAATCGATCTATTTATGCACAGAGGATTGAAGAGATATTTGTTGGCTGTAGCTGATATTTGTAAAAACTAGATGTCTGCTGAAAAATGGAAAAAGATCCACAAGTGAGTTGGTGCAGCCGTGTGATTGGTCAGAATTTGGGGCTGTATTGACAGGAAGATTGATTAATGTTAATTTTAATTTGATCCAACAGTGTATTTCACTGCTGACTGCATTTCCCATAGAAAGAATATTCCATATTAACGTTCTCTCTCTCTCTCACACACACACACACACGCACACACACACACACACACACACACACACACAGTAAGAGCACTTTAATCTCCCAAACTGGCTTTAACAATTCACACACGCAGCTTATCTTCATATGAATTGTAAGACTGAACCAAACTTACCACACTAGTCTGCAGAATGATCCATCCCCTTCCATTAAAGAAAAGGCTAAATTCTTAATTGAAATTCAAATAACTGGAGACTGAAAAAACTAAAAATACATCTAAGTTTGCTAAATTATAACTAAGTGAAATAAGATATTGTTTTTTAACTAAGTTGAAATAATAATAAAAACAACAAACAATACAGTTCAGGGCCAACGAGAGCACTTCGCCAGAATACGTGGACAGGTGCAGAAGTCTGATGGAGAGTTCCAGAAAACACCTGACTGGAGCAGGATTGTTCAACTATTACTCAGAATTAACTTCTGAGTGACATAATGTCTACTAATTTCACATATCTTGCTTGTTTTTTTTTTTTATATTTCTATTGAACCACAACTCACAAGCTCATGATTTTCATAAAATGTTTATATATTGTTACTTTTGTCAGTTTCGGCTCATTTCAGTAACAGCTGTTTTTTCCTACTGTTATGGAAGGGTAGGAATCATTTTGCAGACAAGTGTATAAAGCAATCAGATTAACGTTCTGTATTAACCCTTTCATGCATGAATTATTAACTTACATGGACATATACACTGATAAGTTTTTATCATATTTTACATTTGATTTAATTAATGTATTTTTATATCTTATTACAAATCATTAATGATATATGCTTTTCATATTTCTACAGTATGGATATTCCGTAAAGGATGTGGCTGTATCGGTTTCTTTTCCTTTTTATCACAGAAAGAGAAAGTTTGGTAATTACATGTATGTATGTACATATATAATTTATTGTACACTAAGTGACAGTGTATTGCATGACTCACTGGTGTACCATGAAGCGGCAAAATTACAAATTTTCCATCCCTTATGAATATACTAAAAACTGCTGTCAAATAGGTGCCTATAAGGGCACTACGCATGAAAGGGTTAAAACTCATATCAAGACTGTATCATAATCATTCTGGGACCACTTAGCTTTGGACATGACTCCTGAAGACAAAAATGATGGGGGTAGGAAATACAAGGTTTGACTTCAGGAGTAAAACTAAATATAGAGCTAATTATAACAGGTCTGCATGTAAGATTGCTCTTGGAAAAAAAGCAATCTATCTTTTTGAAATAACATAATTATGTCCTGACTTTGTTTTTTTTACTCCAAAGCACTTTGGTTGGCCACAGAAATAGAGCGAGGTAAGTAAACTTCCACACGGATAAAATATTCCAATAAAAGCACCGAGGACCTGATCACTTCTTTTCCTGTTTTAATACATTTTAGTTCAATAAGACAGAATAGAAAAAAATGACACATTTTATTGGTTATTCAGTCCAGTAATGAAAAAAGTCAGAAAAAAAGAAAAACCTTGTTGCTGCCGGCTGCTGAGGCTCACCCTCCCTCCCTCCATCCACATCACACAGCTGAAAGAAACTAATGAAATGTTGCATTTAGGGAACTGTGACAGATTTATCTCCTCTTTTCACAAAGGACGGTCCGGTCGTCCCTCAGCTAAAGAAGATAAAGAAAACACTGACACTCCATTTTCTTTGCAGTAATAGAATTTAATCAGCTCCTCTCGAGGCTTCTGCGATGTTTTAAGTTAAAGATCCTAAAAAGTAAACTTAGTTTGACTCAACCCAGAAAAATGCAGGTTAATCCTTTTGCAATGCAGGACCCTCTGCTGAACTTCGTATTCTTAATTTTTATATATTTTTATTGGGTTTTAATGCTTATAACACGTTAATGAAATGAAATAAACAAAAATTGGGAAAATAAAAAGTAAACTTTTGGCTCGGACAGTCGCAGGAGTAGCTGGACGATCCCAAACGCCGCCCCCCCCCCACCCCCATGCTGCACATGTTGCTGCAGCTTGTTTTTCACCAGAGGGAAAATGACTCTTCTCTTTGCAGACACTTTATTCACAACGTCCTCAAACATGTTTAATGTCACACTTTGCATAGATTTTTCTCTTCAGAACGTTCATAGACCAGTCAACTAAAAAGGTTAGACCGTGCATTGTTCCGTTTAGTTTTGGGGGTGTGTGTTCGTGTCGCCTGCAGTTCTCCCACCTGTTCCAAAATCAGAATGCCTTCTTTGTGCGGCCGTCTCAAAATAAAAAGCCTAGAAACTGGAAATAAGCCTGAGAGTGCAAATCTGGATATCTGTTTCAGATTCCAATTCTAACAGGGTGTGTCTGTGCACCAGATTCAGCTCCATGCAGCTTGTTTTTCCATCTGCCACCCTGTACCTGCCATAATGACCCCCTGTGCCACACCGTGGCTTGTGTTACTTTAAGATGAAAAACATTTCCTGGTAGACGGCCGCTTTGTGCTTTAATGGGAAACTGCAAGCTTTGGCACTCATTAGGAGCATTAGGAGCTGGCCCTGCGTCTGGAGGACAGTGATGGATGTTTTTTCCTGCCCCCTGGTGTCGGACTGCTGAAGCTCTCACTGAGCAACTGCTGGAGTTGCAGATACAACCACCTCGTGCGTTTCTCTAAAAACCGGGCCGTCCATTTCCTGCCAACTCCAACTAGAATCTAATCCTCTGAACTTGCAATGCACGCGGCCCTTGCATGCAGGTGCATTACCATTATTAGCATGGTGAGACTCCAAACGCACCAACTGAATTTCACAGGAAAGAGTCGCGCAAACGTGGATAGAAGAAACTCAGAACATTTGATGAAAAGGTTTATTTCAAAATTCTGTGCACAAAAAGAGCAGGACTTCAGAGAACATTGCAATAAGCCACGACTTCAACTACAAAGTGCAGAATAAGTCATCTGCACGGTGAAGGCAGGTCTGATGAATGGCAGAGAAAAACAAACAAGTTGTGCAAACAGAAAAAACGAAACAAGCAGATCAGCTGAAAATGTCAGCTCCAACATTTCACAGAAATAAATGCAACAAAAAACACTTTGCATGTCTCCACGATGCCGAGCCTCTGCTGCCACGGCCGAATCAGAGTGTGTGTCCCTGCACGGCCACGTCCAGCCGGTGGAGCACAGCCTCTGCAGGCAGGAACACCAAGAACAACACACGTCTTCTCCCTCTCATCTCAGTGGGAGCCTCCATCCTGAGATGCTCATCTTCACCACTGATCGTAAAAGGCTTTGGCCAACCAGCGATGTATCCGTGGGAAACTGATTTCTGGTCATGTTTAGGGGTGTAACTTCTGAAGTCTTTACTTTGAGTTTGAAGTCAGATATATCTGGAAACTTGGTAACAAATCATTCATGTTTCGTCGCCATCATCAACACAAACTGCACATATGAATATTTATGGCTAAAGGTTGATTCATTTACTGGCATCAATGAAAAGTCAGTAAAGGGTTGTAAGTACCTGATAGTCACAGAATTTTCCCTCCCTGCTAAGTCAGCATATTATCATTCATCAGTTTAAATATCACTTCACAGGAGCCAGGTCTTCTGGGAGGGAGGGAGAGATTAAAGAAGCAGCATAGAAATGATGAATTCTAATAGATTTTTGGATCATAGCACAAAACTTGGCGGAACTTTGTCAATTTCTTCTTCCTTTTTTTTTAATAAATATGACGTGTCAAAACGTATCAACAAAAATTTGCCCTACAATAATCGATCTTTATGGTAAATTATTCTAGTGGAGCTTTCGCCCACTCCGCTTTTAGTATCTTTAGTAAAGATACTAAACGCTGCAGTTTGTTTTATCTGTATGTAAGTTTCAGCTGCTCAGCAGTGTGTGGTTATTTTGCCTCTCCTGAAATCCTCATGTTTTCATCCTTGGCCTTCACGCACTCAACATTTCCCTTTGCACGATATTACGCACTGGAGGTGCTAAAAAACAAAAACCCAAAGTGCTTTGCAATCGTACATTGAGGTTTTTTGTCTTCCAATAAATAACTGATGACTGATAAACTGCCTCACTACGACCCATCCTTGCATGTAAAGACGAAGCCTTTGATGCCCCTTTTACACCAAATCGTGGCACCCTAACGCCTCACCAATCTGTTTGTATGCTCTTCCACTAATGCATTCATGTTGGTCAAACTACTTAGAATACAAATAAAGACTTAAGTTTATATCGCATTATTGAAATTTCCCACTTTTTCAAATAAATGCAGATTGTAAACTTAATGAGGGTGTTGGGTAAGAAAATATAGCAGTAGTGAAGTTTGTTTGAAACTAAACATATCCTTTTAAAGACTCAGAAAGACACATGTAGGGGATTTCTACTGGTTTCTGCTTAAAAACAGGAAGACAACTGGTACTTCAATGCTGATAGTGATACTTTTTGAGAACCATATCAGAGAGCGAGGGCAGTGTGCGTTTCTGCAGGCTGACAGATCTTATCTGGGCCAAATGAGCTCAATTGCTGTCCAAAAACCATTAAAACCTCATCAGCGAGCATCGGTGTTGCAGCGGCTGGCAGCCTTCTCCTCCACCATGACCACACACACACACACACACACACACACACACACACACAATCACTCCTGAAAACAGTCCCAAATAAATTTGCAGTGTCATCCTATGTTGGTCCAATCCGTAGGAAAAAGTTTGGACTAAACGGTACAGGTATAGCTGACTTTGGCTTTCTGGGTCTGAAAGGATATTTAATCATAATTAAACTGAAAACAAACTTTATTTAAAGTTCATTAAGTTAATTAAGTTCAGCTTTCTGTGGAAATCTTAATGTGACGATGAGAAACTGTGGTTTCTCACTTTTCCACTTAATTTTCACAGATTTTCAAAGCACCAGCAAGCCAAGAGCTTTGAAGGACAAAGCTTTAAAGAGAGCTTTATAATAATAAAAAGGGTTTAAACTGAAATTTAAATAACAGATGGTCACAAAAAAAAACCTTCAGTGCTGCAGGATTGAACTATGAGGGGAAATAAAGAAATGAAAGCAGGTTGATAATGAGCGGCCATGTCAGTTTTATCCGCTGCAGCACGGCTCTTTGGCAACCGTTGGCTAATCCCTCCACCTCATCTCAGACAACACAGACAAAGTCACATCAATGTTACGCATTTCCACTAAACTGTGTGGCTTTGGTGATCGCATGATGGCCCGACTCCTACATATGGTTTCATCTGGACTGAAAAACATTCAGCATAGCCTGTGCCAAAAAGCTGTAGGACCAGAAAGGGTCCAATAATCAGCAAAGGCTCGATTCAGAAGTTAGAAAGATTTACAATAGAAGCCATAAAACAGTTTCACTTAACAGCGCTTCGAATGTACATCCACGGTAAGTAGGAAACAGAGCCAAACCACTAGGGTGCCGTTTAAACCGACAAAGGCCCAGCAGGACGTAAGTAAATATAGATGCTCAGAGATGAGGGTCAGTACGGTGAGAGGAGAGGATTCATATTCATGCATGACTTACTAAACTTTTTAAAACAACAGAGTTGTTTTATCTTTAAAGCTGCATCTGCGCCACACACGTTGATGGAAGACCAGGAGCTCATTTATAAAACACTGCGGAGGGAAAAAAAAACGGACATGCGGCACCAACTGCTGGGGAGAAGCTCAACATGCACGCTCACAGAAATATCTCTGTGTAAACACCAAAATCAGAGATTTGTCGCGTGTAAAGAGGGTAAGCAGCTGGAATTCTAACACTCACACAGTGTGGTGGAAGCAGATTTATTCCTCACTTCTTCCAACGCTGAACCTAAACCCAGATCTGATTTAACACACCAAACAGAAGGAAAGCTGTTCATTCATGAAAAGAAATCTGATGCGATCATCTATATTAAATGAACATCAAAGGTGCGACTGTATAAAAGCAACAAACATGGCAGCAGGTTAACACGAAGCGGTTTGTCCTGCTCAGCTTATTACACAGACGGAACTGTGGTGCTGAGGTTCGTGGAGTTCGACCATTTCTTCAGAAATAAAATAAAAAATAATAAATAATGGTGAGGTGGTATTAGCAGCTTTACCTACTTCTACCTTTAATCTGTATCTGACGAGATGATAGAATTCAAAAAGACCAACATCCGATAGTTTCCCTGACACAGGAAAAGGTCGTGTTGACATAAAACTGCATGGCAGCCTTCATTAAGCCCCCTTCATATGAAATAAAACCAAACATGTACATCTACTGATAAGTGTTTCTATTGAACATGAGAATGAAAAGACGAATAAATTACTGGACAAAATGTCCACATTCACGACAGGATCAACTGACCATGGCTAAAAGTCCCATAGGACTCGTTTATATATTACATCTTTACTCAACACATCACGAAAAAAAAAGCTTAAGATACATGTCAACATATCAAGTCTGATTAAAGTCAAAGTTCTCACAGTCGGACTACATGATGCGACTGGGGTTGAATTAGTAGCTTCACAGCTGCACAGTTCCCATCACTAGCTTATACCCGGCAACAAGATGCAGCTACACAGGAGGAGTAGAAGAGACCAGTGACAGATCAGATAATATCAGAGTTTTTGTAAAAAGAGTAAAGCACTTGGGAAACACAACGGTCTGACAGAACAGTAGCCCAGTTAATCAGCCAGACTTACCAGCATATAAACGTCGCGACCGGCCAACTTCACCCCATGTCATCTACTGTTTGAGAATCACTGCTACTGGATAGGAATGCTGTGTGGAAATTTATGAATGAATAAATAGCATAAAATAATCTGGTAAAAGGCGTGTTCACTATATAGCTGCTAGGAAATAAATCTGGTTCAAGCTCCCGATTCTAAAAGCATTTTGTAAAACTTGAACATCACAAAGTGGACTTGAGGGAAGCAGGAAAGAGTGGCGGCCATCTTTATTTACAGTAACCTGTTTTAATATCTTCCACTGCAGGTGGTTTTTTGTTTTGAAGACTCGTTGCATAATAAGTGGAACGGAAACTCACTGTTGCTGTTTCCAAAAAACTTCTGTGATATTAAATCTTTAATGTAGAGAAAAGCTCCGCCCTGATTTATTCTTGTCAAACAAATGGGAACGTATCTGGTATACATTTATTTTTCAGGACTATTTGAAGGATGATTTCAGATTTGCTTCGCTGGTGAACGGAAAACGCGGCTGATGGCAGCGGCTTTGCTGAAGCAGGAGGGAAAGCAGGCGTGTGCCATCGTGGACTGTACACAGCTCATCCCCAATACAAGATGGCTTTAAATCACTGTACACCAGCTAACTGTAGGTGCCCCAGCAACTCATTTCCAGTCTTCATTTAATAAAAGACATGCGTGTTCAGTATAGGAAGAGCCCACCTTCATCTTCTTAGAGCTTTTTCCTTACAAACCGAATCAAAGCTGAAGGGGAAAACATAGAAAACTCCTTCAAATCACCCATGTGATAAACTGCTTTTTACAGAGTTTTTACATTAGAGGCCAGCTCTGTCACACAGCTTTTCCTTAGGAAAAATAAAGTCAATGGAAAAATAACAACTGGCACAATCAAGTGAAACTCCTGCCACATCATGTGGACGGGACGCGTCTCCCTCACTGCGTCCAGCAGCAGTCCCGCCTGGACGGTTGCTCAGAGGCCGCGGTTCTACGGGCTGGATATTTCTCACACGTCCCCTGCACCGGGACATCACTTAGGTGGAGAAGGCCAGATGGGGAGGGGATGGGCCTCCGTGTTGAAGACGTACTTGTCTAGACTGATCAGCTCCATGTCGTCAGAGAAGAGCAGGTACAAGTATTTCAGCGTCTCACCCAGGAAGAAACTCTCCATCTTGTCCCGGGGCCCGGGGTTGGCAGGGTCGCAGACGTTGTTAATGGATGTGTAGCCACCACCGGGGACCTGGAGGAGTGCAGCCATTTAGTCAGGTAGTTAATGCCCCCAGTGGGAGGCAGAAAAATCAATCAGGATGTGAGTTAAGCTTTCCCCGAGCCACCACAAGTTATATGCATAAAAAATATAACTTTTTGCTGCATGCACCAGCTGTGAGCCCAACGGAACGGCAGACTTTGATATATTCTCCCAGTTTGTCAGCTACATTTAAAACGTTGGGTCCGACCGGGCTGCTGTGGACAGATGTTTGTACCTTTGTGTATTTATTGAAGCTCTGCAGGATGTCCCAGCCCCAGTCTCTGTACTTGCTGTCCTTGGTGAATCGGTACATGTAGAAGAGACTCTCCACCGTCTCTGGCCTCAGCAGGTTGTGTCTGTCTGCAGGCTGGAAGATAAAAGCAGCGTTTAGTTTGACTTCAACCAGGCAGTCCCACAGAAACAGAAAATTACATTTTAAATACAACTTGTAATGAGAACACCGTCAGTGAGCTACAACAGAGATGATAAAAAAATCAAAAGGAAGAACAGAGAGTCCATTCAAATTTTCTGGTAAAAACAGCATCAAGAAAAAACATCATTTTGATTCATTTTCATTCTAAAAATATTTTTTTAGAAATATATTTTAAATGTTTAATTTTATTATGAAAATATCTTTATTTGTAAACAACAAAATGTACCGAAAGATCTCAGGTAAAACAATCTGATAATGTATTTTATCTTTGACAAACGGGGTCAGAGTAGGAATCCCAAATTCTCCCATCATTCGATTATGATTTGATTCCATTCAGGATCCAGCGATCGATATGAGATTATATTAAATGCTGATATACACTCACCGGCCACTTTATTAGGTACACCTGCCCAACTGCTCGTTAACACTTAATTTCCAATCAGCCAATCACATGGCGGCAACTCAGTACATTTAGGCATGTAGACATGGTCAAGACAA
>JBBDHI010000020.1:21263390-21279569 GCA_037177115.1 Craterocephalus stercusmuscarum
AGGTGGTACACCAGCAAGCTAAACTCGTGATGTTTTGCTAGTAGCCTGTTGTGTGACTTCGCTAAACTGAAGACTAAATGTTAGCTGCACAAGTGAAGTCTGTGTTACGTTATTTTGTGATGCTAATAATATCTTATTTTGGTGAAGACCTGGAAGTAAGGAATGCACAGATGACGTCGCAGGGTGTTCCGAACGGAGGAACTTAAGCGACGTAGGGTATTCCCTGTGTAGGGAGCAGGGAATAGGGAGTAGGGAGGTTGAAGTACACTGTAGATCGGAACGTAGCTCCGGTGTAGTTGTCAGGGGAACCCGTCGGACGAGGATTTTATGAAAGTCAGTGGAGTTTGTGGGAGTTGGAGGTGGTTGTTTTAGCTCGGAGACCGACAGCCAGTGTTTCTCCTCCGGTAGAAAACCGTCGCGGTTTCTACGGTGAAGACGTTACAGCCGCCATGACGCAACAAGCCGCCGCCTTACAGACCTACAACAATGAACTCGTCAAGTGTAAGTCATTCGTTTCACCATTTAAAACTAATTTATACTTTTTAAATTTTTAAAAAAGAGCGGGTCCGGAAAACAGGGAAGGGGTTTGGTTGGTTTCCTATAAATTTGGTCGTCCGGACATTAAATTTAGACTAAATAACCTTTTCCTGTATTCTTACACTGTCTGTCTATGCATCAGTTTAATGAAATCCCGGTGAAATGGACCTTTTATATTAAATGTAGTATCTTCCCAGCTGGTATTGAGGGAGTTTTTAATGATGCTGCACTTTTCTGGTCCGCTTTAGTTCTTTGGGGAAGCAAACACAATCTGATTAACATCCACAGATTTGACCATCATCTGTAAATTAGCATTTACCTCCCCGTTTACCACTTTAGGAGAAAGCACTGATGTTATGGGTGCAGCTGACAGCAGGCACAACATACAACTTTCAGTCAATCTTCACCAGGCTATGCTGTTTAGAAAAACTGAAGTTTAAAATAATGCATAATGGCTTTAACAGCTGTCACGTGATGGTTAATTTAATCCTGGAGTTGCAGACTCAGTGGCAGGTTACCTGGCTTCACCTTAAAGCTGATATCTACCTTCTGGTTGCTTTGATAGGCAAGTTTTTTAAAACTCTTTATAATGTTCTTTTAAATCATTTGAACTTGTATAAGAGTAGTTACACACAGTAGAAAGAGTTTTTCCTGCCTTTAATGTGAACTATAATCTGATTTATAGTTCACATTAACGCATTAAATGATAAATATTTGCCCACTCTTCCTTGCAAATCCTTCAGATTGTGTGAACGTCTCATCTGGACAGCCCTCTGTAGGTCACAGCACAGTGTTTCTTTTATTATTGGAATTAGATCTGGGCTAATTTGAAACAAAATTTTATTTTGATGAAGCCGTTCTTTTGTTGATTTGGACGTATGCGTGGGGCCATTATTGTGTTAAGAGGTGGAATTCCTCCTCAGTCTTAGCTTGTGGAGCTTCTGGAAGTTTTGGGCCAAAGGTGACAAATAGAGGTTAATAATCGTAATAATATGTGGATTAAAGCTCCAGTTCAAGCTTTAACTCATGATACTGCCACCACCGTGTTTCACTGTGGTATTAGGGGTGTGCAATATATTGAACTTCAATTTCAGTTTGAATTATCACAAAAACAGCAATAAAGATCAAAGACTAGTTATTAAAATAATTTTGCAGCGTTATTCTGCTTTTGTTCACATGCTCTGAAATGCATACACACTTTTAAAGGCATATCCAGGCAAATACCAGAAGAAGACCCACTCCTGGGGGCACCGTTGCCAACTACATTTAATACTTATTAAATGCAGACCTCATAAGAAACAACACATCTAGCAGCTTTTAGGGTGTTATTGGAGATTTATGGAGACTTGTGTGGAAAGACGTATACTTTTTACTTGATGATCAGCTGAACTGCTGCAGGCCCCTCCCCATAACGAGATGGTTTTTATGCTATATTGAATAACAACAAGTATGCAACAGATGAAAATTATACAACGCGAACATAACAGTCAGATTACCAGGGGGGCAAAAATAAAATGATAGAGAAATACATGCAAAATTTACAAATCAAATTAATTTAGAGGCTTCTCGTTATTCGTGTCCAATATTGACTGTTTATAATGTTCTTAGTCTTTAAGAAAATGAGTGAAACATGATATTTTACTGGACAATTTTCATTTATGGGAGAAAAAATGAACAATGAGAATTAAAATGTTCATTACAAAACAAATATTTGCCATCCTTTATGGGGCCCATAACAAGACGCTGCTTTTTACACCTGATGCTTGTTTTGGTGAAACAGAAACACAAACCCAGTAGAAACAGCAGCATAATAACTGGGGTAAGGGTCAGGCTGTTGGTGGAAGATCCAGACGATCGTCTCTCCTTTCTCGTCTCCATCAGGTATTGAGGACCTGGTGTCGAAGCGGGAGGAGCTGAACCGGCAGATCAAGCAGGAGGAAGAGGAGAAAGACCGGCTTCAGCACGACATCCGCGTCCTTTCGGAGAAGCTGAGCCGAGTCAACGAGAGCCTGGCGCAGAGACTGGCAGCCCGCGCCACCTTCGACCGAACCATCGCAGAGACAGAGGCTGCGTACACCAAGGTGTGTGTCCCCTCCGCCTTTCAGAAACAACCACATCTGGCCACATCTGTAGACTCCTCACATCTCACTACATGGGCTTGTTTTAGACAAACGCATAACATTTATGTATCAGTATCGATATCACTCTAAAGCACTTGTACTCGTCCTTGTTGAAGTCGATCGCTACCAGGAACCGATGCCAATTTAATACACGCGATGTTTGTTTTCACTTAAAATGTTGGTTCTGTAGTCATTTTTATTTATATTTTATTGTTTATTTATTTCACCATCATTTGTTGTAAAAAGCAGAGAAGAAAATAAAAGCTGTTTTCCAATTCATTGCATTTTTTAGTGTTGTAGAAGTATTGGTACTCGTTATTAGCAAGTAGTCAGATTCAAGTATTGGTATCGTTTGGAAAAAAGTCTGATGTATTGCCTGTCCGTCTCCTCATGAGTGTTTTTATTTAACTAATTGAGTTTTAACACATATTAAAGATTGAAAGATTAAAGACAGAGTCAAATGAATAACTTTTCTGAGATGATGAAGTCAGTTTTTTAGGCTAAGACATCATCTCTAGCCTGGAAATCCTCAAACTACTGTTAGAGAACTGCCATCATCCTGCAGCGAGGCTGTGCGGACATGTTATGATTTAATTCTCAGTAAGACGAGACCCTAGCGTGCCTCCGACCTGCTGCTTGCTGATGCTGAACTCCCTGCGTGCTCACGCTAATCACTGCAAACAAATACCCCCAAACTCTGCTCCGACTGGAAAAACAAAGAGCATCAGCAACATCTCAGCCTCAAACTGTTTCTCTTCTTACTTCCTGTAGATCTTGGAGAGCTCCCAGTCTCTTCTGAGCGTCCTGAAGCAGGAGGCAGGAAACCTGAGTAAAGCTACAGAGCCTCGAAGGAAGGAGCACTAGCAGCAGTTTATACTCGTTTGTATTTATATTTGTCTGATTTTAGTATCTTCTTGTACATTTTTCTTAAATTTATTTCTCAGCATCAGTGAATGACTCAATAAAAAGCCTTTATTTGTTCAAGTCTATTTATTGAGCTTTCATTTGCACAAGTATGACATCTTTTTTAATATTTTTTATTTACTTTCCCAAATCATTGACAATAAGTTTACAGTAAGCACACCTGCTGCGATGTAGATTTACAGACGAGGCGGGGAGAGAGGGGAGAAAAAGACGAACAACATGAAGCTTCTACCACAGCGGCCTTAAGGAAAGTTCTTGCTGGTGTCATTTAAGACAATCAGTGGAAGTTTTCTTATTCTCTACAGTCCAGATCCGCCTGTTTGGTCCCTCAGGTCCCAGAAAACACCGAGAACCTCTTTTGGATTCAGGTAAACAAAAACAGCAGCGACCACAGATGGATCCACGTGTGTCACATGACCACGAGCCCAAGTTTAAATCTAAATCATTAGAGTTAAATTACTGCAGCATATTTGCAGATTCATTCGTAAGCCCAGGATAATTGGACATGGAATAATAACAGGAGATGCTAATGGAGAAAAAAGGCTGGATTGTTATTTGTGCGCTTTTTATGCCATTTAAAATCTAAGTTTGAAGTATTTTATCAATCTAAGCTGTTTTAGCTTGTTTTTAGTGATCTAAATACCCCACTGGTGAATTAAACACCAGTTTTACCACATTTAGACAAGAAATCCAGCCTTTAAAATACATTTTTTGTCCAGAAAAGGCATCATTTTGGTGTGTAATCCAACAATAATCTACCTCATACAAGACTCTGTATGTACAGGAGTCTTGAATTCGGTTCTTAGTATAAATAAGTGGATAAAAGCACATTCAAACTACAAGAATTTGTTACTGGTCCTTTTAAAATACAGGCCAAAGGGATGATAAAGGGCTTTTCCAGACCTGGACCTGTGGGCTGTGGGCTGCCGTTTGTGGTCACAGTGACAAGGCCAACAGTCATGAAACTTTCAGATGCAACGCTGTGGTAAAAAGAGGGGAAAACAACACATGGCAATCATCGGCAGTGCATTCATCTGGTACAGCTGAAGAGTTGTATTTCATGGTCATAAAAAGGAAAAAAAAAACAATACCTCGAGTCCAAAGAGTCAAATAAAGTTAGTGGTTTTTACAACAGGTGTGAGAAGAGGCTACAGCTCCTGAAACAAACTCTCCTTGTTCTTGTAAGTGCACATTTCCTCTGTCGCCGCCTCCACCAGGTGCAAAACGCAGCTAAAAGCATGACAGTGCAAAGACATCTAACATCCAGGACTCCCGACGACACAAAGAATTCCTAAATTCAAATCGGACGACAGCAAAATCCAGCTCGGAGGACCGAACAAGTTTTATCTGACCGGAAAAATAAAGAAAATGTAAGCCATAGATCTTTGTATTTCTCAGCATATGATGGAGACTGTACAGCAATACTGGCCCGCCTGTGTGAGAGATGAGTGTGAGGCCATCACAGCAACACTTTAATCAGTTGGCATTATGAGTATAAAATAAAAATAATACTAAAAATCATCTTGGTAACTTGGTGCATTTTTGCATATGTATAAAAAAATCTTAATTAAAAAAAAAAAAGAAAAAAAGAATTGCCACAACTTTCAAACACACAATCTTGCATTCGTTTCCACAAACATGTCATTTTTAATAAACGATGATCGCAGACGGCCTGAGACGGACACGCTGTGGAATGTCGCAGTACGGTGAGGTCCGGCTCGCATCCTTCATTTTCCCCGGATGTGCAAACTTCTGCTCCGCGCCGGAATAAATACGCAAGGAGCCGGAAAAGTCAGGAAGTCTTCACCGTATTTTGGTAAATGTGACGGAAAACTTCCATAAAGGAAAACAAACAACAACAACAAAAAAAAAAAAAAACACGGACACATTCCACCGCGATGACCAGAAATATGGACGTACAGACATTATTGGCGAAGGTCACTTTTGTCCGAGTGTTCGATGAACGGGAGCTGCTACTGACGGACGCTTTCCTCCTCCATCGGGGTGCATATGTTTCCGCGGCTGTGATTTTCCAGAGAACGTGTAAAACTAAAAAAAGGCGTAGAAGCTTTAAAGTAGAAGAACCTGAAAAGAAAAACATGCAGGTACAAAATCAGAACGATGTGGCACCCTTTTACCTGTTACCTGCCGTGGATCTACGGTATGCGAGCAGAAATGTGCCCCAGTTTTCTCTGGGGAATGTTCTAATGACACGTTGCCATGCTAACACTGAACTCTGTCACCACGGTGACGCCTCTCATCAGCATCCTCGGTGAGAGCGCGGCGTCGGAGGAGGCCACTCTGACAGATCAACTGTCCCGGGACGAAATGGAAACAAAAAAGATGGAGGGGGGGGGGCAAAGACAGCCCAGCTGCTGTTGCTTCATCTGGAGGAGAGAAAAAAAAAGCGTCTCTGCTCCGATGTGATTGGATAACGTGGCAGGAAGTCGGTCCATCGAAGCCAGCAGGAACAGCCCCGTCCGGGCAGAGCCGTGTGCTTTACGGAGGAGGAGACGCGGCGTCCCGCTGGGCCGGAGGTCCCGTCCCACGCAGCCATGCTGCTGGCAGCTGATTGGCTGGGCGGTCAGAAGTAGAGCGCCGGCTCGCTGCTGTAGTCGGACAGGGAGGAGCTGTCGGCCGGCGTGAGCTGAGGAGGAAAACACAAAGTATTCATCACATCACAGCAGCAGTTTAACCTCTGTGGGGAATGTTTTGTTGTTTATTATAATTATTTGTCTGATCACAGTCATGTGTGTGAATATTTATAAGCAAGTCACTTGGGGTGAGACCAGCATGCACTGGGGTTGGCAGAAGGTTTTTTACCATAGCATAGCATCATGTAGTAGAGAGGCATTAAAAACGTTTTACCACACCAGAATGTAGCCTGGCATATGTTTGTGCGACTTGTGCAAAGTTTCATTAATTCATTCTCTTAAAACAGGGACAACATGTGGACATTAATCACCGGCTCTGGATGTTCAAAGCCTGGGGGACCCCGCTGGGTCCTGGAACCCAGGTTGGGAACCACTGCTCTGTGGACACACATTATTTTCCCACGCACAAACTTGAATTTTTCTGTTTTATCTTAACCTACAAGCCTCACCTCCAACTACGACCTCTGCAGTTATTTGTGAACATGGAGAATACACATGTCCATAAACATCTGGCTGCCCGCTGCTGAGGTGAATAAATGCCATTATTTCCTTTTCATTATTATTATTATCATTATTATTTAATGGTATTGACTGGTGTGATATCTGTAGTTTTGTTGATGCAACAATGAAAACAGGAGAAATTTTATCAAAATAAATAGTTCAGAATTTCGTTTTTGGCGAGTGTTGGTTAATAAGCTCGTTAGGGCGGCTCTATAAAAGCGTGTATGGAGGTGTTTTTTCCTCACCATGACGTCCTCTGTGATCTGCGTCTGTTGGGACGCGGCTTCTTCCTGGTAAACGCTGTCCTCGTGTTTCTGCTCCTGCCAGGTGCTGAAGTCTACGGAGTGCTTAGGGATGTAGCTGGAAAGATCTGGAAAAGATAACGTGTTAGAAATCCCCTCTGTTATCACCAATATTCACATGTACTTCTGTTTAGTTTAAATATAGAGAGCATGTATGAGACAAATACACAGTTCATAGTAGCTTTTCTTTAAGGAGTGGTGCTTAGATAAACATAATTGGACTAAACAGAACAAACTTACAGGGTTTTTCTGTCTTAAATAAAAACATTTTCGTTGTTTCACATATATTTATAAAATAGTGGAGGAAAAAAAGTAAGTTCAGTGAGAAACGATCTGATGCTGTGAAACAATGACGGCGCTGTAATGAGTGCAGTTCACACTTTGTCCAGCAGGGGGCTCTGTCACCACACGTTTCTACACCATGAGATTCTTCTGATCACTTTTTGATCTGAACCTGCATTTTCCTGACAAATTTGTGTGAAACCTGTGGTACCACTCTTGACTCCCCAAAGTTTCCATTACAATTAAACCCTCTGATAGTCTTAGCTCATCACTGCATATTCCTTTGTAGGATTATTCCTGAGGAATATTATTCTTTAACAGGAAAAAATGGGCAGGTTTATCTGTTTTCCTGATAAATTCCCATAAGAAACTGACCCCATGGATGCTCTTGATGCCTTCATACAAAAGTAATTTAAAGAAAAAATAAAATAAATGGAAATTATGCTTAAGGTTTCTCAAGTAAGCTGCTCAAAATGGAAGGAAAAGTGGAAATAGCAGATATTTATAGAAACATTTGGCAAAAACAGTCACGGAAATTATCTAAATAAGGTAAAAATGGAGCTTATACTCTCTTAACAAAGGTTAAATGTCCAGTCTGAACCCTCTTAGATCAGACTTGTGGCCATTTCTTTCATTATCTTAAGGAAAAGTTGCTCTCAGTTGCTTCTGTCCAGATGACCCCACTCCGCTCCAATCCCTCCATCGGACCTGCTGCCTCTGATCTTGGATCATGCAGTATTCCTCGGCCTTTTCTGCTAAAAATATTTTCTGGACAGACACCCCGCTCCGGAGCCCATTTCTGATGAGGCATCAGGTGGGTCTCACTTCCTGTTGTCCTCCATTTGTCCACTTTGCTCGTAAGGGACAGAACGCAAACAGTGCTGAGATAAACAAGGTTTGCAACTAAAAGCCTTTTGTTGGTGTAAAAGTTCTATTTCATGTCTCTCACACAGACTTATCTTTGGTATATTTCCACTGACGAGATCAAATTATGTCTTAATCCCATTTAAAATGTTTTATGTCGACAACACCGGTTGATTCCTGGAGTTAAGAGCTTTTTTTATGCTGAATGATTCGTAGTTCAGAGATAAGTGGCTCAAACAAAAAGACTTAACCTGTATTTCATCAGGAATCACGAATCAAAAGAGCAGTTAATGTGCAGATAAAACCTTCGGAAAGCCTGAAGAATGTTGCTGAAGAGCATTTTAAAAGTCTGACTCCATGGAAGCACATTCCTCCTTTCCCAGTCTAATAAAAGCCGTTACATCTGCCTGCATCGTCCTTTCACTGCACCCTGCGATGATGCAAAGCTTCTTCTTTCTGGGGTAAAATTTCACACCAACCCCCCCTGAACGCAGCACGAAGCCCCTCACATCTCTATTTAGTTACAGGCCCTAAAGCCCGGACAGCAAAGTTCGTATTTCAGCGAGTGTCCTGCATGTCGGGGCCTCTCACCGTTGCCGTTGTTGGTGTGTGAGGGCGAGCCGGTGAAAGTGGCTCGTGGGATGTGGATGCGCCCCACCATGCTGGGCTGTTCCTCCCCCAGCTTCTCCTCCTCCTCCTCCTCCCCGCTGTCCCACGCGCTGCTCTCCGACGGGTACTCGTACGTGCTGTGCAGCATCGACTCGTTGAAGGAGATCTTGAGCTGAAAATGAAGCAGAGGAACCGACGTGATGAGTTCCGATTCGGTGATACGGTCCTAGAGATGCAACAATAGCACCTTTTTCCAAACAGATACGATACAGATACTTGAATCTGAGTACTTGTCGATGACGGGTACCGATACTAAAAGATGCAATGAATTGGAAGACAGTTTTTTTTTACAACAAGCGATGGTGAAACAAATAATAAAAAAGATATAGATAAAAATATAATAAAATGTCGGGTGAAAATAAACATTGTGTGCATTGAATTGGGATCGTTCCTGGTATCCATTGTCTTTGACCAGTATAGGTACCAGTACAGACACTGGAATCCTTATCGATGCAACCCTGTTTTCGGAGCGTGATGCTGATATTTCTGAGCGTTTTATGAGGAACGGTCACAGTGAACAGGTTATTCCTTCCTTATTGCTGCACGGCGGAGAACCAGCAACCTTAAACACACCAAAGATCTTTTTTCCTCCATCGTGTCTCCGGTGGACCAGGCGGCTTGCCATGGAGATCACCGCTGACAGAAACGGCAGGTTTGTCCACATCAGCTGAGCTAAATCTGCCTAATCTGCATCACACGGCCTGCAGCGGCCTCATCTACAGACGGAGCTGTTCGCCGCATGCAACACATGCAACACGCCCCACATCCTGCTTCCTTGTGCAGGCAAAGTTCACGCAGCTGCAGCGGACGGTGCACAGAGCGGCGTTTATTTCGGATGAGGAAGTGTCCGAATCAGTGAGGATGAGGAGAGGATTGGTTTTATGATGCAGGACAAAGTCTGCAGGTGAAAGGAGGTCAGACATGCAGCAGGATGATCTGACGCCACGACGATGAAATAAAGAGCAAATTAAGCTTTGAGCTTCAGAATAGCAACAATAAAAAAGCCTGAAATGATGAGGAGCTTCAGGGCGAAGGTGAGCAGAGTAAAACAAAGGCAGAGTCATTACGTACAGGAAGTAGGCTAAACTCCATCTTTCAGTTTCAGTTAAATCATGAATTACTCCATTAATATGACTTAAAGTGTGTAAGATCACAGTTTAATGGAGCCGCTGCCGTACACGGGATGTTATCAGTCTCCTCGTTACAGTGCCTCGAGCTTGATTTTACACTCAGCCTTTAAACCAGACTGAGGTCTGGACCTTGAATCTATCCTTTCCTCCCTGATTCGATTCCTTTATGATGTTTTGGGGGCTGATTCGATTTAAATTGCAATTGCAGATTTTGTGGAGAAAAACAAAATTTTTTTCACAAACAAACAATCTTATTTGTAGTTTTTTTTTTCTTAATTTCAATTAGGGAAAAAAACAACACAGCAGCCAGACCAACATTCTGCTGCTATGATATCCCACATGACAAGTAAAAAAGATAAATATTATTATTATTATTATTATAAATAATAAACAACAATAATAATAACAATAATAATATTAAAAATAATTTTCAAAAATATTTGTATTTATTTGAAAAAAAGATTTTTAAATTATGAGGAAAAAAAATCCTGCTATTCGATTTTTCAGTTAAGTTTTCCCACCCATACTTGATTCTGTTCATTTCCAGTCTGTCTATCGTGGATCTGCTGCTGTTTGGGATTGTTGTCCTGATTCATCCAGAAGGACGAGCAAACTTTTCCTGGTCCTCGGAGCGACCGGAAGGTGACCCAGACCACCACACGTGCTGTGCATCATGATCAAGCTTCTCCGTTTGGTGATCGGATGTAAGGATGCAAACCTGAGCAGAGTCTCCCTCCTGCGACCCGTCCAGACAAGCCGC
Organism: Craterocephalus stercusmuscarum; assembly: GCA_037177115.1. Taxonomy (NCBI): domain Eukaryota; kingdom Metazoa; phylum Chordata; class Actinopteri; order Atheriniformes; family Atherinidae; genus Craterocephalus; species Craterocephalus stercusmuscarum. Next base: position 21,274,134 of record JBBDHI010000020.1, read on the forward strand.
TTCAGACTCGCTCTGACTGGACCTTTAAATTAACTTCTCTCACATGTCTTCCACTTGTGAATCATCTCTCACTGGAGAAAGATGGACTCCAGAATGAGCCTCTCCAGATCGCGGCTCCCCTCGGAAGCTTCTCTAAGATCTCTGTTGATGTCTTTCCTCCTTGGCATTGTGTTAAAGCCACAGCTGATAAAACTTCTGCTTTTTATGGAGGAACTGACACTGATGAAGACGTTGTGCTTCTGATGACCCTCTGATGTGTAAAATATACTGTTATCTACCTCTTCCACATGTAAAGGAATAAAATACAACTTTTTGTTGAGGAGAAAGTAATTTTTCCTACCAGTAAAAAAAGATTTAGAATGTGTTTCTTCCACATTTTGTCTGCATACTGGTTCAGATTCAGATAAAAAATGACCTTGTTCGTCTGAGGTCATTTTAATTCTCGGTTCTTACAGTTTAGATGTGTAAAACCCTGAATGAAACTTGTAGGAGCTATTTTTACATTTGGATGCAGGTTTTAGTCTGTAGATAGAAGATGGACTAAAGCCAGCTGGTCAGACGAAGTGGAGGCTGATGATTCAGAATGAGCAACAAAGGATTAAAGATGGTTTGAAAATTCATAAAAACGAGTGCCTGGTGATTAAAAATGAAGGGTTGCAGACTTATCCTCTGCACCAGTACACCACCAGCAGCCTTCTGTCGTCCAGTTCTGGTGAATCTGTGTGAAAGTAGCCTCCGTTTCCTGTTCTTCGCTGACAGGAGGGGCACGTGCACCTGCCTACATGCACTGAGCTGCTGCCGTGTGATTGGCTGATGAGACATTTGGGCTAACAAGCGATTGAGCAGGTGTACCTGATAAAGTTGCCGGTAGGTTTGTATTTACAGAGAGAAGCCAAGTAATTAAGTATTAATACTTTAATATTAATGTCAGTGACCAGTCAGATGAAAGTGATACTGGGACCAGTATAAAAGGGAAATAAACAGATAAAATATCAGAGTATAATAAAACTGGTGGGATCAAGGAGTACAAAGACTCTAAAGTGCCCAGACATTTATATGAACCAAAGAGGGAAAAGTCCAGTCCAGGAAGTCTCAATCTGGACCGCTTCCGCTTTTAAAACTCTCTTTTTTACTGTTTTCCTCCCGACAATGGAAAGCATTAGTATTCAGCAGCAGCCCGGTCTGCTGGGCCTGTTCATACAGAGCCACTGAAGCCATTTTCCACCTGGAAAAGGTTGTTTATTTCAGCCCTGAAGCCTCTGACTTCGCTTCTCTGCTGAACTGGCGTCCTGTAGGAGAGGAAGCGTCTGGATGCCAGAAGCCAGTCCCATCAATAAATCAGGCCGGCCGCTGGGCTCGCTTCCTCTTTCAGTCTTTCACTTTTCTTTTTGTCTGCGAGACTCCTGGCTCAGACCCAGTCCCAGTCCCAGGAACAAGAGCAACGACGAAGCTGCTGCAGCTTCTTTAGGGGCTGATTCTGGCTTTGGGTCGAGTTAAAAGCCTGCATCACGGAGGCAGAAGTGATTCGTCCTCTTTCCTCAGGGTGTGGAAGACGGGGGGGAAATGGGGCAAGATTCAGGCCGGCTGTCATTCTGGTTTACCACAGGGTGCTAAAACGGGACACTGGCATCAGCAGGACACTAGCAGCTTCGTTACTTTGGCTTTATTTCATGTTCCATAAAAGTCCGGACGCTGTGGAAAACGAAAAAGCAGCTAAAGCCTACATTTGTCACAGTATTATGAACATTAGTTGGTTCTTTATAATTTTTAGACATTGTTATTCAGTTCAAAGCGCCTCGTGTGGCTGCAGCAGACCATACACATCATATCTGATGTCGAATCTGACTTTTTACCATTTCATGGGAAACATGAGCTCATTGTGAATTTCATGCCAACAACACATCTAAAAGTTTGAACAGGAGCACAAATGGCTGGAAAAGTAACTGGCAAAAACAGCTGGAGGAGCACTGGGCAACTAGCTGAGGGTTAATGGGCAGCAGGTCGGTAACATGACCGGGTAAAAAAAAGAATTTCAGAGGCAGAGCCTCTCGGATGGAAAGATGAACAAAGGTTCACCAGTTTACAACAAGCTGCACCAGAGAGTGTGAAATAATTTCAGGAAAATGTTCCTGCATGCTTAATCACAAATCTTTTACAGATCCAACATCTACAGTGAATAATGTCATCAAAAAATTCACAGAATCAGCAGGAATCTCTGTGCGCCGGGGGCTATGGCTGATCTCTGGGTCCCAGCTGGACATTAAAAACAAACATGGTTATCCTGCTGGAACCCCTGCAGAAATCTGTCTATGAGCACGGTTCAGCCTGAAATCCACACATGCAGTTTAAAGCTCTGTTACTGTACGCAAAGAGGAGGCCAGATGTGGCCCTGATGCAGAAACGCTGACGTCTTCTCTGGACCAAAGCTCATCAATGATCTGAGGAAAACCGGTCAGATGAATCTGAATTTCTAATTATTTTATAAAGCATGGACGGCGTGTCCTGCAGCGTCTCTGATGGACGGGCTGCATCAGAGCCGACGGCCTGGGCAGCTTCCACATCTGTACATGGAGGCGTTAGAGCAACATCTGCTCCATCCAGACCAGGAGAACTGGCCTGGAGTTGGTCCTGGACCACAGACTGCATCCACCACAGCTGCACATCTGGCCTGATGCAATGCAGACCTGCAGCCGGGACTAAACATCTGGAGCATCGGGATGAAGGTCTGGGACTGTAGAGCAGCTAGAATCCTGCATCAGACTGGTCTCTTCAGCTCCCAGATGTTCAGACAGATGTTGGAAGAAGAGGGATGCTACACAACATCACCCTGGAACTTTACAGATGTGCTGCTGCCATCATATTCGAAATGAGCTCCTAATCTCCATGACAGTGTAAAACTTCTACGTTTCAACGCCTGATAAGTTGTTTACGTTCTCATGGGAATAAAATATGGATTCATCTGCAAACAGCTGCTCTTATTTTTATTTTACACAGCATCACAACGTTTTTCCATACAGAAATCATACGGATTATAAAATAAAGACTTAATTCGTTCAGTCTGGGGTGAAGAAATTTCCTGGAAGCTCTTTGAGAGCAACACTTGATGGACGTGTAAGGAGGTGGTCTATGAAAGTCTATGAAAACTATTGTCACCTTTCTTTCTTTAATTATAAATGCTATATACACATTATTTTGTATAAATTACATGTTGATCTTTTATATCTAAATACATATGACATATATAGACTTTGAGTCATTTTGCATCACTTTGTGGTAAAAACGCTGCAGTAAACGATGTGACACTTGTCTTCTGCTCCATAATGGACACCAGGAAGCAAACTGCACTATAATAACTTTGACATGTCACACAGTGATAAATGGAAGATATATTAATTTTCTTTTGCCACATTTTGTCAAAGTACCAAATAAAGGAATCAGATTAAAGAATAAAGACTTTTCTCCCACTTAAAGGGTTAAAGTGAAAGAAACAGACTAAAGACAAAGTTGAATCATCGTGGCACGCTGTTTTTTCCCTGCTCTGAACAGATAACATGTTCGGTCTTGCCTTGTCTGCGTAGTCCATCCAACTCGCAGTGACACCGAACCGAGCACATATGACATCATTCCACAAGCTCCCTTCCCTCTTTGCTTCCTCAGCCGTCCTCTCGCATGCATCTACGAGGCCTGAACGCTCAGAGCGGAGGCAGCGAGCCAGCAGATTATGCCTTCATGAATGTGTCTCGGCCAACAGACGAAACGGGAGCAAAGCCAGGAATTTATTTCCAGTCCACCCAGGATGGCATGTCCTCATTTGGTGAGAAGTGGTTCCTACTGAATAGGCAAGTGGAGCGCCAGCTTCGCCACAGGGCTGCTGGGTTTGGGCTCAGCAGAGCTTCAGTGCACCGTTTGTGTTGCCTGGACTGGGTGTGCAACTCTCGGATTCCTAAAGTGAGCTAGTGTATATACGGTGTGTAAATCCAACCTAAAGCGGCACGTGTAAGTCAACTAAAGTGGCTAACAATGTGTTGCTGCTCAGATCAGGCTGACCAGATGCCCGATTAGAGCTAATCTCCAGCCAGGTAGATAATATTAGAACAGCACCACAATGAACCGGCTCAGGAGCTGAGCTGCAGCTGCATCAGCTGCTCGCCGCATGCAGCGCGCGGACATGCCTCTTATGAAACTAGCAGCGATCCTCCTTCAACAGCTATTTAGCTATGACACAATACTTTCATTTTGGTATTTACCTACCTGGTTCCTTAAAAACAGAAAGCAAAATAAATCAGCTTAAAATATAACGATGTTCTTTGAAGATCAGGACAACATGCAAATCTATGAAAATGTCCCTGTGTGTGAAAGTAAAAAGTACCGATGTGTCGGAGATCTCCAGCTCAATGCAAGAGGGATAAATGGAAATTTTAAACTCTTATGAGTTTCAGTGAAAGTAGGAACCGCTTTGCATATGTACCCCAGCCACACATAGCAGTAGATAACATGTTTTTTTAAGGGATGGATATTGTGCAACTTTTGGCCATTGGGGGGAGATAAACCTGTCGGTAGCTTCCCACAGGTCACACTGTCATAAAATGAACCAGCTTCCATCCTGTCATGGAATCGTGCTGCAGAACCACTCTGACCAGCTGATTTCCACCACTGAAGAATCGGGTCCTACTAGTGGGGGGATGGGACTGAGTGCTTCTAGATATGGGGTGCCGAAGTCACGCCCCTTCCGGTTAGCCCAATGAGTGCTTAAAATCGAAAAAATATGAATGGGAGTCAATGGAGTGAAAATAATTATCTTCTTGTCCCAGCCGTTCTCTGCCCTGGATTCCAGATATGTTGGTTGTGGATTTAAATGATTTTTTTTCGTGTAGTGAATTAAAAAAACTATCATGTAATTGTTAAGTTAAATGCCTCAGTAAAAACAGAACGATAAAAACTACAGTCGCGTATGTGACGTCACACACCGGTTCCCCACTTCTCTTGCCAGATCGAGATCAAGATGCCGTTGTGTTTTGTACCACGGACTCGGCATGTCCTGGTTTGTAATGATTTTCTCCTCTGTCGATGCTTTTTTCCAATAAGCGGTGAAGTGCCTGAGTGAAATCGCCACGCCATGGCCAGCTGATGACGCATATTGGCCGCGACCGTGGTAGTTCACAAAACGGCTTCAAGTAAAACCTGAAATAATCATAATGGGCTTTATACACAACCCAACTACTTCCTGAACGTAAGCCAGCTGCTTTGTGTCCTGTCTTTCATTACTGGAAGAACTGATTAATCCAGGTGTGTCTGGCCCTTTACTGAGGTCAGACACACCTGGGCCGGGTTTCCCAATAACGATGACTCTTTGGAATAACGAAGGAACTTAAGTGGGATCTAACGAGCGATCGGTAAAATTTAACGTGCGTTTCCCAAACATGCTCGTAGAGACAA
>JBBDHI010000020.1:21505043-21519006 GCA_037177115.1 Craterocephalus stercusmuscarum
CCCTAGAGTCAGCCTCTGCAGCCGCGGATCGGACCGCCAGGGTCCCCGCCTTCGGCTGCTGCCCAACTCACATTGCATCCGACCCCTACGGCCCCTCCTGTGGGTGGTGGGTCCACGGGAGGGGGGGCCCATGTTGCCTGTTCGGGCTAAGCCCGGCCGGGCCCCATGAGCTAAGCCCCGGCCACCAGGCGCTCCCCTCGTACCCCGCCCCCAGGCCCGGCTCCAGGAGGGGGCCCCCGGTGACCCACGTCTGGACGAGGGAAACATTGGTCCTGTTGTTATCATCATAAGGGGTCTTCAGGCCGCCCTTAGTCCGGTTCCCTGCCGAAGCAGGGAACGCACAAACCCCTCCACCACGTTAAGGTGGCGGCCCAGGGAGTGCTGTTCATCTGCTGTACATGTATTTTTTTCAGGGTTGGCGTTTCTTCTGCAGTCCTCCAATCATCCACTTTCTGAAATCTTTAAGGACACACTGCACGTATTGCTCAAACATACAGTATTTTCTCAGCTCATATGAGAATCTCTTTGCTGGTGGAAAATACAATTTTCTGTCAAACTGTGTTATCTATGGGGTTTTTCATGGCTGCAACAAAAGAAAGTGCAAACAAATTATGTGTATTTGACACAGTCGGCTTGTAACAAAGTGCCGTAAACATAAAATTGGTTCTTTGCTCAGCTTCAGTTTACAGCCAACGTCTAAATTAATCACATTTAAAGGCTTTTAAAAAGTCTGGAAATTCCTGCACAAGACCATTTTAAAAGTTTACAAGGAAGTCATTAGAAGCAGAATATAAAGACATATTGGATGGCTCCAGACTTGTGCTGGGAACAGTGTTTGATTAACACAACTTTCCATCAATATCTGTCAGCAAAGAGGAGGCTCTGCAGACTCTGCTCTGTTATTATTCTGATTTCCAAACTGACCTCATGTGCAAAAAAAGAGCCAACACAAGGCAAACAGCACACTGAAAGAAATCATACTAAATAATAATCAGACTTCTGACATAACTAGCAGTGGGTGATGTAGCAGTGGCTCTTGGAGCATCTTTTGCATTCATGGTCACATCAACATATCAATATTCTATTTATATATTTTATATATATACTGGTATATATTATATATACTGGTCACTTGGATTTATACAATTGTAAGAGTATGTCATAAAATTTATTTATTTTCTTTATTTTTTTTGTTTTTCTTTATTCTTTAAGTTTTTTTGTGTTTTTTTTTTGTTTTGGTTATGTTTGTAAATAAAAAATGTTTTTAAGAAACAAGTTAAATGTGAATTTACTGTAAATGACACTGATGTACGTGCCATCTTTTGTGAGAACACTGCTCCTCAAAAAAAAGTATTTCTCCCTGATGAACAAGGGATAAAGAACACTCAACCCTCCTGCCATCAGTCCCATAAGACACTACCTGCAGAGCTACTAAAAACACAGCCTCTAGGTAGAGATCAAGTGGCACCTCCCGCTAGAAAAAGTGATGCCGATGCGGAAGTGCAAAAACTTGCAGTTCCCTCCTCATCCACTAGGTGCTGCTGCAAAACAGAGCAATTTCACATTGGCTGCCATGTTAAAAAGGCCAACTTTACAGCAGATTTAAACATGTTTACAGTCTAGTACAAAAAAACATTTTAGGTTTAAAATATCAGGTTTATCTTCATGACAACTGTGGGGGGAGTGAAGAAAATTCTAACTCATCCGTCTATGTTATGTAATCCTAAAATTCCTCATTAATTGGGGGCATGTCCTTTTGATGGACAGGTGCCAGATATCCGGGAAAACGAGGCCTAGCATAGCACAACCATGGTTTTTAGCCGGCTAACAGTGCTTCATATCTTTAGCCCGTCTACCTCCTTTGGCTGGTTAGCTCCCGTTAGCTCTGGGTTAGCTTTGTTAGCACGTAGCTCGGAGTGTTATGGGTGTCAATCATCCCTCCCCACGCTCACAGCCCCCCTCTCCATACAGCCCTGTCGTCGGCCATTTATGGGCTTTTCAGCAGCCCATCACGAGTCTCCGAGACTAATGACGATGCCAAGATGGCGGAGGAAGGAACCCCCAATGTGCATCACTTCAGCTCATCAGAATCCTATGGGTCACATGGTTCTAGGGTTTGTCCATTCATTTTACAGTGTATGGTAGAGACACAGTACATGGATATAGGGCCACTGGTTTCCTGCATGATGAGAGAAATGCCAGTAAAATTGTAGGCCATAGTGAAACATTAATGTGTGTAAATGCCAATATTGGTTTCATTTCAGCTCACTGTGGGCTGTGCAACACGTTCAGTATACATCCACTCATGTATGCAGAGAGAGAAACACAAATTATTGATGTGTTCTCTGGAAATAGACCAGCAGTGACCTGAACTCAGAGAATGAAATATGGGCTGTGAGAGCGATGCCGTTTCCTCCAACGATCCCAGACGACCTGGTTCTGTGCGTTATGTTGCACGATCTGGAGCTTTTTGGTCTACGGGCGCCTTTATTTCAAAGTTCACACAGTGTGTGGTTTGTGTGGGATCAAAGATGTGTGAGATGCTACAGACTGGATGCCATGGTTACTTCACACCACCCTGCATCACATACAGTTGTCACGGTAACAGTTGCTCTTGCAGAGAGGAAAGGTGCATGTGATATAGATGAGAAGGCTCAGCAGTGTAGACAGAAGCTGTATTGATCTCCTTTGCTTTGAATGACAGGAAAATGGCTGGATTATCACACCCAGAGCACCAGCAGCAGCTCCACCGCCCATCCTGCATCGGCCATTATTAGTCACTGCGTTGTAGTTACTGCCAGCGCAAACCTATATAAGGTTTACTCAGATATGTAGCAGAAAATTAGAAGCTCCGTCCAGATTTACCTTGGAATCTGACTTTAAGCAACAACAGCAAAAGCAACTATTTAGAATAACTGCAGACATGATGAAGAGTTATAATGAACATCACCACATGATATCACCTGACTAAAGGTTCATTTCAATTAAAAATGATCAAGCGCTGAAGATTAAGATCACATTGTGTTCATACAAAGAAAGAACTTCATAAAATTAAATCTTCAAGTAGTTTTTAATAAAACTCTGCTTTAAGCAGAATTATTATGAATTCTGTTTAAAATGTTAGCAGTGTTAGCTTCCCGACATATTCTTTTAACCTTAAGATGTTTTTTTAAGATAGAGATACATAAGAATAGCTGTTTTGATGAATTTAAGGCAGACTCTTCCTCACATTACTTTGATGTTGCAAGTATTGCATGCTGCTTTTGGAGTATCTTCTTTCGACACTATGAGAACCCACCACACCTCTGACATTGCTGCTCTGCTTCAGTTAAACAGCACAATGCTCCGGTTATCACTGTCCATATCCATTATTTACTGCATGGACAGCCCCTGCTCTCCCTCTGACATGCAAATGGACACAAATAACTATATATTATTAATATTGGCTGAGTTTTACTTATCGGGAAAAAAGACCAACATCTGCTGATGTTGAAGCCGATACATCATGAATCATTAAGACAGTAATCATGTTACGTATGTGAGGCAAGGTGGGCGTTGGCATGAAAGACCACTGTAAAATCAGCTGAAAAAAAAAAAAACTATCATCATGGTGGTATCTAAAAAAAATCTTTATTTATTAGGCTATGAAAAAATGTAGAATCTATCCTGGTGTTTAAAATCCTCCAAGCATTCATTACAGGATTGTTTTGTTAAAGAGATAATTGAAAAGAAGTGGCCGTGTCTGGTTTGATTTAGTTGAAGTATGGATTGTTCCAGCGCGGGCGCACCATGATTAATCATAATCATGGTTCCCTGGGGGAACGCTCCTACTGGTTGATCGGAATTCGGAAGTTACGGAAGTTAACCCCATTGGTAGAGAAAGAGCATCATGCTAAAGCTAAAAATTAGCCGCTTTCGCTAACTAAAATGTCCTGGACTCGTACATATGCACAATCAATGAGTCATTCATTTATATGGACTTACCCCTTTTACCACATAAAATACCGAGCAGAAACCATTTTTCTTAGAAAGATTAAAATATTATGATCTATAGCCATTTTAACATGACCGTTACATTTAATTCATCACAGTCTGTTTCTATATTAACCTTTTGACACACAACCTATAGACCCCTTCGCAGTTTGTAAACAATGTGACGTATTTCGGTGGGCGGGGCTTAGCTGGAGGTAAAACATTTCAACGGCCCTAACTTGTAAACACCTGTTAGTCTGTTTAAAGTCAGTATTTTTGCAGCAATGGACAAGGAAACCCCACAGTTTAGTGATTATGTTAGTAAACTCACTCATCAAGGCCGTGAATGTTACGTTAAAAAGTTGACTGCGATTGATGGGACGACACTAACCGATCCATACTGTCTTACACACGGGATGGACGATTTGACAGGACTGCCCACCGTCCAGTGGCCAGACATTTTCAAGCCTTTAATTTATTAAGCCTCTCATACAAAAATATGACAAAAAGTTAGCAGGAAAACAACAATATGAGGCTAATGTAGCAAATGCAACTTCTGCCTGAATACATCTGAAAAATTACTAATGTTGCGTTAGCTCACAGTTAGCATTAGCGCAGATAACGTACATCACAGATCTCCCAAATAGTAGTTGACTTAACGGATTTTCAGTCAAAATCTAGTCTAACCCATAACATTATCCTGGATGAAACTGATGATGTATTACATATAAATCCAACCTGATATGAAGTGTGCGCTGCAAACACGAGTGTTCTTGATGATGTTTTCAGTCCAATCCCTGCATCTAATCGTATTTAACCAAAGCCGTCTACGATTTTCCTGTCTGGTGGCTGGTATGCGATAAAACTTTGAGACTTTTGTGGTTTCGGCACCCAAAAATACACAAGATGACATTTTCCAAGGCATTGGAAACAGTGGTCGCTTCAAGCCTCACTTTGTTTTGCCTCCAGTTGATCACGTGACGTAGGCCCCGAAAGGGGTCTATACAAACCTAATATACAGATGGTTTATTATTGATTAAGTATCTTGTCCACCACTAGATATCAGTAAGTCTAACCCATTGTTTCTTTAAATAATTGGAATATAATGAGATATTAAAGGAACTATACCTGGTATTATTTTAATCTAATTAAGAAAAATGCTTTTTACACAATATATAATGTGGTAAAAATGGTAATCTCATAAAAAAATGTGGTAAAAATGGTAATCTCATAAAAAAAAATTATATTTTATAAACAATCTTAATTGCAAACAATTATAAACATCTATTGCGCATATGTACGAGTCCAGGTCTTTTTATTTGGTGGAAGCTGCTAATGCTAACTAGCTTCTACACTTTGCCTGACAGGTTGGGACTTTGCATAGCAACAACACCGTCTCTTAGGGCGTACACAGAACAGCATGGCTACCGAGAGGAAAGCTGGGATACATCCACTGACCATCACTGCACAGCAAAACAGCCTAAAAGGATCAAAACTGAGGATGGAGAGGAGAGATTTGAAAAGTCGCCTCTGCTTGGCTGTTTGCATGTTTACCCTGCAGGATTTGACTTCAACCCACAGACTAAAACCATACATGTAAGATTACTTGCGAATTAACCTGTTCTCACGCTATTCCTTATTGCCTTTTCTAACATTAAAAAGGGGAAGAAACGAAAAGTGACTATGAACAATTCTTTATTTTTCTCATTATCATTACCGCCACTTCAGATAATTTCACAAAGGGGAGCCTCTCTTAGTAAAGAAAGAGCTTATAGGTAAGTCACTCTCCTGTATTAATTTCTATTTACATGAAATTCATTTGGTACAGCGTATTAAAGAAAAATAAAACTAAAGTCGCAGCCAAAAGGAAATATGAACTGTAATTATCTGCTTTCAGTTCTTCAAAGACACTCCAATGTATCCTTCACTAAAGGAAATAATAAAGGAAGCACTGAAGCTTCTTTCCTTAGAACTGAAAGAATTTGACCAGCCCTTATCCACGCTGCCACTTAGATATTTCCAGGTCATTTCACTCTCTAAGTAAAGCAATAAAAGACTCTTCAAATGGACCCAAGTCTTTTCAGGAGCAGTCATTTTTTTCATTTTCTTTTTGCCTTGAAAAGCAAAAACCCCTAACAATAGAGACTGTTAAGGTATATTGTCCCATGTTTTATGGTGGAATGGAAGTACCATCTTGTAAGAAATTCTCTCCTTTTGCCTTCATTTACTACCATTGTTGCTTGATTGGATCCTATTTTCTGTGGCTTAAAATAGTCTTATCTTAAATTAATTATCTTAATTAATTAAAGAGAAAAGAAAAGAGAGAGTAGAAAAAGGGGGATGCCCCCAATGTTTCAATGATCAAGCAGCTAAATCCAACATCTACCAATGAACAAGCTGGTTTGACCCTGTTTTGGTGCGTAAAAGTGAACAAATTCTAATACTTCCAAATAAATTCATCACCGTGTTCACTATGTTATTATATATTGCTCATTCCATGATTCATTGTTTTAATAATCAAGATTTTTTTTAAATATGGAAAATCATAAGAAACTACAGTTCTTTTGGTTTTAAAATGGACAAAAATGTTTAAGATTTGGTTATGAGGATTAAATAAATGGACTGAGATATTATTTTGGAGGCTGACTCTGCACTTCAGCATTAAGCTGTGCTTAAAAAACACAGCCTGAGGTAAACAAGAACACAATATGACGTCTAAATGGGCCGATTCTACTTTCTCTGTAGTTTATTTCCTACTTTGCCTACAGGCCAGTGAACAAAAATGTACAACTTTACAAATTTTTCATTCCTAGAATGGCTTTCGTTGACTTTGTGGCAGGACAAAGGAGGGGCCAGAAGGTGTTTGGAGCACAGAAAATTTGTTTTTTTTTATCTTTGCTACTATTTTGGGGTATTTTGACAAAACTTACACAATCCATGGAGGATTTATTTAAAGACATGGTTTTTATGTCTTTAAATAAATGGTGGATTTAGTCACCCAGGGAGCTGCCATGACAAACAGTGTCTAGGAATACAAATCGATTACAAAAGATCAAATGGAGGGTCTACCCACTAACTTGACAGCTGAAGTCATTATGCTGAAAAACTAAATTATGAAATAAAGAAACCATTTTGTAAAAGGACTTTATAAAATGAAACTGACTTCATGCGATTTGTAAATAATGCATTTATTTATGAATAAATAGATCAAGGATTTTTTTTATAAAAAGGCTATTCTTCTCAAAGTATGATTTTTTGAAATAATTAGTCAATCATGAAAAATGGATATTAAAGAATATTTTTTTTCAAAATAACACAGCCCCGTTTCGAAATGTAATGTTTACATTATAAATTTGTCTGTTATTTATTAAAATTATATCTATTTCAAAGTGTCGTATTTATTTATTTAATTATGAATCTTCTGGGCTTCCATAGTGAAGATGAGAGGGAGCTGTCAGCGGGACCCGCAGGCGGACAAACATAAAACAGCGACACCAGCGGCGGCTAGCGGTACTGCGTTGCAGCACAGCGGCACTTTGCAGGCGGCTGCTGATGGAGTAGGAGGGATAAGGCTGCTGCGTTCATGGCCGTAAAGAACTATTTGTCTGCAGCACCAGCATCAGCAGTGTTTATAAAGGCGCTTTGTGCATCGCTAATCCGCTCTGATGTCACGGTGCAGAAGGAGGGGCTGAGCTTTCCGCGTTAATCCCAGCAGGTTGTCTGGAGGGACAAACCGAGCCGAGCCAAGCCGAGCCGGGGGAGAACGCGCAGGGACACGGGCGATGTGTGCTCCAGCAACCGGAGCTGGGCCTCTCCTCTGACATGCAGGTAAATGAACAAACGCTTCGGACAGTGTGTGAAGGGACGGGGAGGTGGGTTGCAGGGTGGTCCCAGTCCCGGTTCTGGGCGGCGGTGTGAGAACATGTTCGGGTCATTTCACTGATGGCGGATCCTGCACCTGCGGAGATTTCCTGTGGACCGTTATGAGAGAGAGGGAGGCTCACAGACAGGTGACAGCTTACACAGTGTTTTTTCTATTAGAAACCTAAAGGATCCCACAGCCAAGGACACATACGTGACAGGAAATACGCATCAGAAAATATCAACAACAGCACGGATCATGCAGGAGATACACCCTGGAAAATAAGCGTGAGATACGCTGCAAAAGTCATAAATTCACAAATATTACAAACGCTTTAAAAAAAATTGAGTAGGCTAAAACCGTTTGGGATCATGGGAGGAGGCTCAGAAGCCAGTAAGCCTTCAAAATGAAAACACTCGTCAGTTTAGCTCATGTTCATGCATGTATAGCTACTCCCACCAGAGCAACAGAATAGACTGCATACACAATGCATGCACTGTGATAATTGATGCATCTCTACGTGGACCATATGCTGGCTGAGTGATTGTGTGTCACCATGTGGTGTGTGTTTGCAGAGAGACGGGGAGGATGAATCATGCTCTGAAGTATGAGAGGGCAGAGTAGGGTAGCATCCTCCAAAGTGAACTCAGGTACTTAATGATTAATTACGTCATCAATTAATCTGGTGGCTGTACCTGGGTCATGATAAAATATCTGAAAAAGTCAAGAAATTCAACTTTGTTTTAACCAATTAATCCAAATACCAAAGATATTTAGTGTATAGTGTGAAATTGACTCAGTATGGAAGCCACAATCTGCCATTAATTATTTATTTTAGATGCTGTGATGATTTCATTTCATTATAGGGCTGGATATTACCTCTAATTTTCTGAATCAATGCAATGTGATTCACAGTTTGATTAAGTCTGATTTGATATTGATTCATTTACAGATTTATCTGCAATTTTTCTTGAATATTAAATTCTCAGATAACTATAAAATACTAGACCTCACCAAAAGAATCAGATATCTAGGAGCAATCAGATTACTGGATGTGATAGGACTCGTTTATATGCACATCTTATGATATTTGAAATGCAGGTATCTTCATTTACCAGGCCATTGATCACGATGGAGCCCATGGTGTTAGCGTTAGCTGCTAACGTAAGCAGTAATAAACTGCTAGATAATTTACAGGTGAATTCAACCCCCTGGGACCTGGGTACATTGGCTGTTTTTGACTGCTTTAGATCTTATGCTTATATTTTACCTTTAAAAACACTTGATCATTCCTTTCAGCACATCCCACCGTGTGAATTTACCCTTATTTTTAATTTTGACTGAAATTATTTATGCACTGCACCTAAATCATAAAAAAAATATCTATTGTACATTTTCAAAAATCATGTAGCCACATATTTGTCAAATATTAGTCATATGCAATTATTTACATTCAAATGAAAGCAATACCTGATAAACCAAGTCACTTATTAAATTCTTAGAATAGTTAACTAATAATTTTACACTTCAAACACAGTAAATGCTCCAAAACTCTCAAATGTCAAAACTCACTATCACTATCACTGTCTCTTGTTTTGCTTCCACTCACGCAATTTTCCTTTTTCCCCAAGGAACCAAATGATCCGTGTTACTAGACTTTCTGCTTGTTAGCACGTTCCTTAGAACCGGTCCTTTTACACATCAAACATGCATTAAACGTGACAGTATTAGACAGGAAAACATTTGCCTCATATTTTTTATCATAACTTTGGTTTTACATGGTTAAACAACACAATTTAAAAACCTGTTGTTTGATAGTTTAAAGTCTGCTCTGTAGACGCTGTGGAGACGCTTTATGGCTGCATGTGATGCCAGGTTGTCTTAAATCTGATATATAATCTGCATGAACCATCCTGTCCGTTGTCCTCAGAGGGTTAATCCAGTGGTGAATGAAAAACGATGACATTATTTCGTCGAGAGAAGCTGATTTTGGACACAGGGGACCTCTCAGTTGCAAATTTATGCTTAGATCTTGCTAAGCATTTGTTCTTATTAATCAACATTAGATTAATTGATTTTGGATAGATTTAAATTGAATACTTGATTTTTTAACCCCAGGTCTATGTGATAAGTTAAATTAAATCCTTTTCCTTTAGAAATAATCCTTTTCTCATAAAAACATACTATATATCCTCCTCGCAAGGTGAGGTAACAATAAGAATAAATGGTTTGTGCTTAGGCAGAGCACAAAGTTAGCCAGAAAAAAAAAAATTTCATCATAGCCTTCAAAAGTAATAAAATATACTGAGATAAGAAAATAGTTGACTTGTTTTCTCAACATAATGCTTAAAGGAGCTATACCCGATATCACGTCCGGCTAGTTTAGTTAGTGATAGCGGCTAGTTTTTTAGCTTTGGTGTGACGCTCTTTCTTTGCCAATTGGGTTAACTTTTGTAACTTCCAGATATCTAGGGGAACTCTCTCACTGGCTGATCAGAATCCGGACGTTCTGAAATTTAACACCATTGGCAGAGGAAGAGCATCACGCCAAAGCTAAAAAACTAGCCGCTATCGCTAACTAAACTAGCCGGACGTGATTTCTGGTGTAGCTCCTTTAAAACAAGCTCTCAGCATCCATAGATCAGATGTCTCTGGCTTAGTGGCTCTATCTACTGACCTCTAGGGGCCAAGTTAGAGAAAGCAACCACCTCAAATGTTGGTTGGTTTAAAAACCAACCGCAAGAGGGGTCCCATTTTCTTTCTATGGCTTTTCTGACCTATAAACACCTGTAATGCCCGTGAAATAAAACTGTTTTAACAAAGGAAATAAAAAATGTTAAAAAGCAGAAACCTACCTCAGTAGTTTTGAGTTTGCACTTGAGCACGAAGCTTTGCAGTTGGGTGTCTAATCTCCTGTGGTCCCTCTTTATATCCGTTATAGGCCTACTTACCACGCATTATGCATCTGTAGAGCATTTCACGGTGCATCAGAGAGCGATGGTAAAGATGCACTCCACATTGAAAACTGACTCTTCTCCAAGAGGCAGCGTGGTGTGATGGCTCTTCAATAATCCTCCATTTGTTTAATATCCACCCTCACTTTCGTTACAGAGCAGTATCACCGCATATTCCTCCACTTTCTGATCATTCATCATCATCGGAGCAGCACTCTTCTCCTACATGCATTTTCTGACAATAGTCTAACCACTACCTGCTAAATTAGTAGAGCTGCATGACATTAGTAAACCCTGTGGTGCAGTACGATCGTTGCACATGGAGATTACAGGATGCTGCTGGTTACTGGAGGATGGATTCCACTCCTGGACTTGTGCATGCTGGTGAGGTGCAGAGCATCCTCTAATTGGAATGCGTCCCTTTTTAATATTCTTGAGTCTCACCCCTTTCAAGGCAAAATCCGATGCAGAATTTTTTATATCCGTTGCACCATTAGGAAATATAAAATGGTTAATTTACTTTAAAAATCTTGCACTGATTATTAAAAGCAATTATTAAAAGAAATGTTTTTAATGGTAAAATTCATGTTCTGTTGTTTGTGTTGCTGTTTGTGTGCGTCTTCTGTGTGCAGATCTTTCTGCATGACCATTTCCTTGCAGAAAGCACATCCAGCACCATTTTTAACCCTTCGTGGTTATTTTTTCCCTCGATTTTTAGACGTTTAACAGACTAAAAGTGTTTAAAAGTGATGCCATATTAGCTATAATAGTGTGCATTTTGTAAAGATCGTCAATTGTACTGCATGGATTTAATCATTCAGCATCTTGCAAGTGTGTGTAGCACACACGAGTTGTTGTCAGGGTATGTTTGTCAGTGTAAGATCAGCAAGTTAATGGGCTAGTAAATCCCCCAGTGAGCAGCTTTCACTGCAGCCTGACAGATGGAGGAGCAGTGCTCTGCTCCCAGCTCTGCAGGCCTGCTTCCACTGACGGCCGCCTGGCCTCGGCCATCTGTGACCCACCAAACCCCTTCTCTGTGACTCCCCAGTCAGCCCAGTCCCATTACACCCAGCAGAGCGCAGCATTAGCCAGCCTGGCCTTTACCCTGCTGTGCCCTATCTGCTGGGCCAGTTGTGGTTTGAGCTCACATTACAGGGTGAAGACGAGAATTTACCCTCTGTTGCTACAGCAAAAACGTATATTCATGCACATCTGTGAACCGTCTGCTGCTTCTTAATCTGGTATCAAACACGTTGAGAGTCACACTCGTCTACTCGGGTTACTTCTGAGTCAGCGACTTGGTTTAGTGGAACAGTTTGTTGTAAATAAAGTTTTTCTAAAACGGAAATGACCCATTTCCCCCCTTTTATCCTTATAAAAATTCAGAATGCTCATATGGGATATGACGGCACCTGTGAAGCCCAAAGGGTCTTCATGGGGTGCCTGCTTAAAAATAATCTGGTATTTTTACATAATTAATACCCTGTGGAAGCATTACCAAAGATACCAATGTGTTAAAGGAAATGTGTATGGAACAGAAGGGAAATTGGAGGGTTTTTTTTTGCATATTGTAGTAAATAACACGATAAAATCTGCTGCAGTGGATAAAAACCAACAGAAGATCATTCATCAACTATTGGACATCATCTGTGCAAAGATTCATGGTGGTGAAGTTTGTTAGCTTATGTCTGTTCAGCATCAGGATGTCATCAGCATTCAAAAAATTACCTGCAGCTAATACTTTTTCTGATAAAATGGAAGTTTTATGCTGCCTGACGGACGTAAATGGGGAAATCCGTTACAAACATCTCCATGCATCGTTCTCTTCATACTTCCATGCGTCTTTTATGTTGCTATGGATGACTCAGCTAGGGGGCAGTGCTGAGTTCATATTTAACTCCCACGATATGTTAGTTTCAGACACCGTGCTGTAAAGTTGTTTCTAACCACCAACACGCCCTGAACACATGCAGAGTTTTATTTCTATAGCATGTGCAACTTCTCATGATTTCTTTCCCGTCTTAATTCTTCTTCTATGGTTTTCCTCTTCTCATTTTTCTTCTTCTCTGGTTTGTTTCTGCTTAACACTGTCACCACGGTTTTTGGCGGTATTACTCTGTCTTTGGTGTCAAGTGACGGATGCGCAAGGAGCCTGAAAACGCACCAATTACGTAATTAACTAAAGGAGCTATACCGAATATTAAGTCAGACTATTTTAGTTAGTGAAAGTGGCTAGCTTTTAGCTTTAGCGTGATGCTCTTTCTCTGATCAAGCAGTAAGAGCGTTCCCCTAGGATTTTGGAAGTTCAGAAGTTAACCCCATTGGCCGAGAAAGAGCATCACGCCAAAGCTAAAACCTAGCCGCTTTCGCTAACTAAAATAGCCTGACTTATTATCTGGTACGTCTGCGTATCCGTCATCTGCGTCAAGCATTAATGGGCCTTAAATTGTAGCTTCTGTTAGCTTATTGTTTTGCTGTCCGTCCTACAAATGTCCTCGCATTTTATCTTGGATCATTTCGTTTTGGAGGAAAACCTTTAGTTCCTGGTCACGACAGAGTATTTAGCATCTAACATCATCTCCCCGATAAATTGATGGAAACTACAGGTGGAGGAGTGAGAATGCACCTGCTGCTACGCGCTACCGGTACGAACGTCTGTGGAAGGACACGTTGATGGAAACAGAAACAGAAGCAGGTGTGAAGCGAAGCTACCAAGCTGAAGCTTTGCTCCTGCAGGTGCTGTTTATGCGCATCAAACACGGAGTCGTGCACGTGTTCATCAAACACACAGCACCGTCCGGTTGGTCCTGAACTTACAAGAGACTGCTAAATGTCAAGTCTTTCATCAACCTTTATCTTTTAAAGGAAGCTTTTGCTCCTCAGTTCATCACACTGCTTAATTTTTCAATTACTTTAATCAGTAATTTCATATAAAACAGCAGAAAGTCAACATAAAATCAGGATTACCTCCGTAACGAGTTGAAGGTGACTGAGTTTATACTGTATTCTTCCCCTCAGATCAGTTCACCTTCATACTTAAAGGGAACATATCATGGAAAATCCACTTTTTTAAGCCCTTACATACCTGTTTTTGTCTTTTCCAAGCGGCCCGGAGTGCCGGAAAATGTAATTTATTCACTTCCGGTGCAGCATATAAATCTTATTATTCTTTTTG